>VMDO01005449.1:15418-70950 GCA_007922755.1 Pedetes capensis | reverse complement strand
CAAATATTTTCTCATATGCAGAACTTAGATTTTTTTAGAAAGACATGACAGTAGAAGCAGAATTGTTTGGGAAGAGGACAAGGACCAGTGGGAAGTAGTACAAGAGAGGGTAATGGGGGAGTGAATATGATCAAAGCACTTATACATGTGTGAAAATGTTATAATAAAATACTTTATTTTATACAATATATGCTAATAAATTTTTAAATAAATGACCTTAGCAAAGTCACAGGATAAAAACCAATATAAAAATGAACCAGTTCTATATACCATAAACAATCAGAAATTTAAATTAAAAATTAATATTTGTAATAGCTTCTAAAAATGAAATACATAACAAAATATGTAAAACCTTTTACACTGAAAACTAGAAAACAATACTAAAACAAATTAAAGGAAGTCTAAATAAATGGAGAGAAAACATTGTGGATTAGAAGAATTATTATTAAGTCACTGTGGTGGTACATATCTGTAATCCCAACAAGTTGGGAGGCAGAGGCAGGAGGATGGCAAGTTCAAGGCCAAAGGCATCCTGCATAAAAAATAAGGTAAGGGGTGCAATTCAAGGGTAGAACACTTGCAAACTGTGTGTGAGACCCTGAGTTCAACTTCTTGGTACCTCAAAAAAAAAAAAGAATATTGTTAAGATTTCATTTATAACTGCATATTTTAATGCATATAAAATTATACCTCAATGAAATTCATTCCTTTAAAAAACTGATTGAAATTGAAATATTACTGACACAGACTTTCCTTGAAGAGATTTTCATCCCAAGCATACATAACCTATATAAGCCAGAGGATTTCAAGCCACGAAATTAAGGATAGAATCCACCAGACACAACCTCCTGACATCTAGGAACAAAGTTGAAGCGTGTAAAGAGGGCTAGCGGAAGACCTCAAACATAATTTTTTTCAATTTTGAAATGATCAGCACATGATTACTGAGAGTAGGCCTACAGAAAAGTGAGGCTATAGGGGCAGAGCCAGCAGTAACCAACCTGAAAAGGTTTTAGGTATTGGAATTATAAATAAAACAACTATGCTTACTATGTTTAAAAACATAAATAATACCATGCATGGTGGTGCAGGCCTCAAATCCTAGCAACTCAGGAGGTTGAGGAAGGAAGATCACAAGTTCAAGGCCAGAGGCTACCTGTACAATTTATCGAGACCCTGTATCAAAATTAAAAAATGCAAAAGGGCTAGGGGTATGGCTCAGTGGTAGAGCACTTACAAAAATATGTGAGGCTCTGGGTTCCCCCAAGTAGCAGAAAACAAAAGATATAAATGACAAATCTGAAAATATCTATAATGAATAAAAAGCAACAGAAAGTGACATAGCATACTTGAAAATAACTACATAGAGCTTCTAAAAATAAAACTTATAATAAACCAAACTTAAAACTCAGTGGTTGGATGTAAAAAAATCTTGACTACAGCAAAAGAATATATTCATGAAAATTTTTAAAAGCTATGAAAA
The DNA here is from genome assembly GCA_007922755.1 of Pedetes capensis. Lineage (NCBI taxonomy): Eukaryota > Metazoa > Chordata > Mammalia > Rodentia > Pedetidae > Pedetes > Pedetes capensis. The sequence continues at coordinate 69,467 of VMDO01005449.1, read as the reverse complement.
AATTATACTATACAAGAAAGAGTTAAAATTAAAAATTAATAAAATCTAACACATAAGAGTCATACACAGTAAGAAGATCTAATTTAAACTTTATTGGAGTACCAAAAAGAACTGAGACAAAAACATGGTGTTTTGTGGGGGTTTTTTTGGTGTTTTTTTTGGGTTTTTTTTGTTTTTTTTTTGTTTTTTGCGGTCCTGGGGGTTGAACCCAGGGCCTCGCCCCTCCATGCTTTGCAAGTGCTGGACCACTGAGCTGCACCTCCAGCCCATGTTTTTACTTTTTGAGACAGGGTCTCGCTAAATTACACAGACTGCCTCTGGTCTCGAACTTGTGAACCTCCTGCCTCCGCCTCCCAAACCGCTGGGATTACCACCACGCCCGGCTAAAAAATGTGGGTTTTAAAAATTGTTAGAAAAGGTAACAATTGTGAATTGTGAAGAAGTAGAAGATAACAAGATAATCCACAGGATTAAGAGGAACAGCATGTCCCAACGAAGAGAAATAAAAAGCTAAACACAGCGTAAGTGTAAAAATCCAAAAATAAAGAGAAAAATCACAAGAGCCACCAGAGAGGAAAAAGATAAAATATTTTCAAAGGAGCAGAAATAAGACTGAAATCTAGCTCCTCCACAAGGGAAACCAGAAGACAAGAGAATGCAGTATACAGAGAGAAAATAAGTACTTATCTGGAATCCTATAGCCACTATAGAATTTTCAAACAACCAAAATCTAGGAAATGTCACCAACAGACTATTAACAGATGAAATTCTAAAAGACAGACTTCAGAAATACAGGGAAAAAAAAACTGACTAGGTGGAAGGTCTGAGAATTCACAAAGAAGTAAAAAATAAATAGTAGTAAATGTAAACAAAATTTAATAAAATTTAACTACATAAAAAACTAATGTAGTAATAATGTCATCTATTATGATTTAAAATAGGAATTAAAATGCCAGCAACAGCAACATTTAAGTTAGGCACATGGTCAATGGAATTCAAGTGTTTTGAGGTTTTTATGTTATTGATGGGGGCTGGGATTTAGCTCAGTTGGTAAAGCACCATTCTGCAGTCTCTGAGGTCCAGGGTTCGATTCCCAGCACCACAAAAATGGGAGAAGGACATGGCAATCCATCCCTGAAGCAATCCTGACATAATCAGTCATTGAAAACACTCTGACAGTCACTATGAGTTGGACATGACTGGACAGCACCTAACAGCAGTAACATGTTATTGATGTTGATAACAGTAAAGGTTTTCTTTTATTTTGTACTTGAGATAAATTTAAAATTACACATTACGGACTATACTTCAAGTAGGATGTAGTATGCTGGAACAGAACAATGTTCCTGCCAAAAAATCTAGAGAAACAAGAAGCTAACCTGATGTTTCTATAGATGCTTCTTGTTTGGGCTTATTCACTGATTCTGTTACTCAGGACAAGATACTGAAAATCTGCATTTTTCCTAGGCAAAAGGCTGTTGTTAGAAAAGAGAGAAACTAGCATAGGTTTTAGAAGACTTGGAGAACTGTAGGACCTCAGTCTCAGTCAGTTTTCTCCCCAAGACATTTGTCAAATGTTGAAACTAGATAACAGAGGCTTAAAACTAAGCAAAAGTTTTTGAAAAGCAAAGTTTCTAGTAGTCTTGTGGTGCTACTAAAGAAGCAGACTAGTGCTCAGGCTCTGTGGGGTGAGGATGACAACACCAGGCTCTCAATGTCCTGAGGTTGTACCAAAGGAAAAGAAGCAAGTCAAAAGTAGATTGACCCTTACTCTAAATGCCTAGCAAAAATAAGGAAAATAGTATGGTCCAGAGCCTCTATATTTTTTATAAACCATGTCTGACATTCAATCAAAAATTACAGCAAATTGCCTTTCTTTTTTAATACAACTTAGAATTTATAACACAATATCTTGAAATGTCTCACAGTTATTAGTTGAAACATCAAGGAAATTGTTCCATAGATGTGAAAATTTTCCATTAATAGAATGAAAAATAAGCTCATATTTACCATATTCCTAAATTAACCACAAGAATAATTCTTATCTTTCTTCACATAGTACAACTGCATAATTCTCATTATTGCTTATATACAATTTTCATTAAATCTTACTTATTACGCATCTATTTACACACCTGTACTTTTGCTCCATTCCTTTTCATCTCATTGGGAACATACAGTTCTAAAACTGACTTCCAATACTAACAACTAAAATACTTTCTTTTCAGCTTCCCTAAATCCTGAAAATATTTCTTCATCATATATTTTATTTCTCTTAAAGTAAAACACTGTTAAGTTAAAACCCTCTATCAATTAGTCTGGAAAATTCTGACAGTATTGCAATGACTCATACAAATAGCAACAGCACAGAGCAAGTAACTTTTGTGCTACTTTCAAAGAGAGGAACTTTGTACAGTTGACTATCTACATAGGAAAAGGTACTTTCTGTTTGGATTAAAGAATAACAATGTCAGTGATAAAAAGAATTACCTTTAAAACTCTAGCTTTTAAAAGACAAAATTTGTGAATATGCTTAGAAAACAATAAATCTCTAATTAATATAATTATTACTATTAAGTACTATAAGCAAAGCTTGGAACTAATTGCCATGAATTTGTTGCTTTTTAACAGGACAAAATTAAAATTAACCTCTATGTTGGCTATTGAAATAGCCCAAATTGAAAAGCTAACTGTAAAATAAATAGTATATTATTCCATTTAATAGGTGTCTTTAACCTTCCTCTTTATGTTTAAGATGTATGTTGTTTTTAACAAAATAAAATCCCTTAAGGTAATAATAAAAATGTTATATGGAATGAGATATACAGAGAATCAAAGAATTCTCAGGACCTACTTACATTCTAGCTTAATTAGAAATAAGGTTTTAACAACATGATTCCTAAGGTTGTTTTTAGTTCTATGATTCTGTACTTAACTAAGTACATGGTTACTGCATTATTATAATAAGAAATTCACTTAGTTAAATCCATGGCAGAAGTAATTTAAACATTAAGTACTCCCTCAGAGTTACAAGTGACAAGGCTACATTTGCACTGACAGGCTTAGAATATACACAGAAGATAAAAGTGAGAAATATCAGAACAAGTAACTTAATTGAGTAAATTAAAGTATGGCTAAAATCCCAGCACTCTGGAGCCTAAGGCAGGATGATCCTAAGTCAGCAGCCAGCCTGGGCTACATAATGAGAACCTGTTGGGGGATGGAGGAGAAGAGGAGGAGGGAAGAAAGAACGGAAGGGAGAAGAGGGAAGGAGGGGGACAGAAGGGGGTGAGGAAGAGAAGAGAAGAGGGTGGGGAGGGAAGGAGGGAGAGGGAAAAGAGAATGCTCTCCATTAATGAATCTGGAAAATTCTGACAGTACAATTATGACTCATACAAACACTAATAGTGAGAAGCAAGTAACATTTGTGCTACTTGCAAATAGGGGACTTTTGCACATTTCACTTCCCAGATACAAAAAGGTAGTCTCTATTTCAATAAAACAATAACAGTGCTAGTGATCAAAAAGGATGTACTCACCTTGCTAACACGCCTCCTTGCAAGCAATGAAGTAGAAGAAAACAACGCTGATTTTCTTGGCCTGCTTTCTTTAAATCGGCCTTTAGCCAAGAATAACTAAAACACTGGACCACAAGTGTTCCAAAAAGCATAAAACTTAATGTTAAAATACCAAAAACATATTGTCCTTCATGGAAAAACCTGACAGATACCCAGAGGTCCACAATTAAATCAGTTACATAGATTATAATGCCAAGAACTGACATCATAAAATTGCATTTAGTATATTTCATTATGAATAACAATAGCTCTTGGCTACCTACTCTCTCACAAAAAAAGAAAAACAATGTCAGAACAAAAATTAGTGCATTTTTGGTATAGCACTGAATTCTAATTTCTATTCCCAGAATCTATTTAGAAAAAAGAATAAATAGTATGAAATTTGAACACTAAAATTAAAGTGACTAATTTTAATTTTCTTTTTTAAATTTCTAATCCAGGTCCACTGTTACAAGGCCTTACTCAATCTTCTGTTTCACAATGATCTTCATTACAGATGACAATATCTAAAACGAAACACAAATATAAGTTTCTAAAAAATCTTAAGTATAAAGCTTGGGCCATGAATTTACTAAAGCTCTATTTTTTTCTAAAAAATGGCATATTACCACTAAATATAGTTCTTATATTTGAGAAACTAAGGTCTCAGAAATATACTTACTGGTTGACAACTTCCTCTCAGACTAAAGCATTTGTATTTTAAAAATACATTCTACTCACAAGGATATTTATCACAGAATCATTTATAGTGCAAAAGATTGAAACAACCTAAATGTGTTATCAAAAGGAAATGGTAAATAAGGGTAAGTTCATAAAATGGAATATTAAAAAGTTACTAAAATATATTTAACAGAGGTATAGTAGCTCTGAAAGTTTTTAATATACTTTTTCCCAAAAAAATTCCATGTAGAAATCCATCATAGGGAAATACTCCCAAATATACAAAAAGATATGTACCCTTCCCAGAAGAAACTACAAACTATATAAATGACAACATAGTAAAGGATACATCATACAGCCTTTTAGAAGAATGAGGTGGCTTTGTTTGAGCTAACTTGAGAAGTTCTCCAAGATGTATTAACGGAACAAAGTGAATACTAGAAAAGTAAACATAGCATCCATGGTTTTTAATTATATAAAGAGAGATAAGGAAGCTGGGAATAAGAAGCAAATGCAACCTCAGTTGTTTACTCTGTATGCTTCCACATGCTTTTATAATGTTTGAGTTTTTACAACATACTCATGCACTATGTATGATTTTTAGTTTATTAAGATAAAAATAACAGTAAATGATTCTTATAAGGAATTTTGGTTACTAGAGAAAATGTTTACCCTACTGAGAGCTAACATTTACTTAGCACTGTGTGTCTGACAGTGAGCTAAATGTTATAAATAAAATGCCTCAATTTAATTCTTGTATCAAACTTACAATGGAGATACTATTGTTGTTGTTGTTGTTGTTAGGTGCCATCGAATCGGTATCTGACTCTTGGCAACCCTCATAGGGTTTTCAATGGCTGACTATTTCGGGATTGCCTTGGGAGTGGATTGCCAGGTCCTTCTCCCATTTTTGCGTTGCTGGGAATTGAACTTAGGACCTCAGAGACTGCAGCACAGCACTCTACCAACTGAGCTAAATCCCAGCCCTGAGATACTGTTAGTATGATTACTATTTTATAAACATATGCCAAATGCAATCTGGAGATAAGATTTGTCTGACTGAAGTATTTTTTGTTTTTCCTAATTGTTAAGATTTCACACACATAAAATCTAGATATCTGTCTGCTATCAAAAAGCTCAAAGATCTGCTACATTACAGTACCATTTCTTCACCAGCAGTGGCTGCTGTTTAGATGAAGCATGTTCTCTGCAGTTCACAAGAGTAGCTATCCCGCCCACTTCTGTTATCTCAAAAACTGGGTCTCAGTGCTAATGGATCTACCTACTAGCTGTGTGTCCTTAAATGTTTCCTATTTTCCTCATCTGAAATATAGAGATAATAATGGTACATACATCTAACAGAAGGGCAGATGTTTAAGTCGGTTGGTAGAGTGTCATGCTGCACTCTCAGAAGACCCAGGTTCGATTCTCAGGACTACACAAAAAGGAGGAGGACATGGCAATTCACTCCTGAGGCAATCCCAAAACAATCGGCCATTGAAAACCTTAGCAGGGTCACTATGAGTTGGACCCAGTTTGAGAGTACCTAACAACAACAAGGATTGTATACCCGCCAAACTCATATACTGAAGCCATAACTCCCAAATGTGATTACTTCTGGAGAGAGGTCATTAATGATAAATTAACTCTGGAGCACTAATTCAATAAGACTGTCATCCTTATAAGAAGAGACACCAGAAGAAAGGCCCTGTGAAGATACAGCGAGGAGTTAGCCATCTGCAACCCAAGGAGAGAGAACTCACCAGAAGGCAACCCTGCTGGCACATTGATCTTATACTTCAGTCTCCAGAATTGTAAGAAATTAAATTTCTGTTGTGTAAACCAATGAGTCTGTTATATTCTAATATGGCAACCACAGCAATTAACACACTATTATCTATAAAGAGCATTTATTACTTTAAAAACCCAAAGGGGCCAGGAGTAGCAGTACACACTTCTAATTTCAGTGACTCAGGAGTTTGAGGCAGGAGGATCATAAGTACAAGGACAGAGATAGCCTATGCAACTTAGTTAGATCCTCACTCAAAATTTAAAAAAATAAAAAATGGGCTGAGGGTGCAGGCCAGTGGTAGAACACTTGGAAAGTATGTTCAAGGCCCTAGATTCAACCCTGCAAAGGCCCTAGATTCAACACTGCAAAAAACAATTCTTTTAAATAAAAACCCAAAGGGGAAAGTGTAACTAAAACACACACATACACCCACACCCACAGAAAAGCGGGGGGAGAGAAATACTATGTTATTATCAGTTTACCATACATAAATTTTTTGTTTAACAAATAATAACAAATGTTGGCAACAATGTGGAAAAAAAGGAATCCTCTTACACTGTTCGTGGGACTGTGAATGGGTTCGACCACTTTGGAAATCAATATGGAGATACCTCAGAAAACTAAAAATAGAACTGCCATATGAGCCAGCTATACTACTACTGGGAATATACCCAAAGGAAGACAGGTCATCATACCACAGAGACATCTGCATTTTCATATTCAATGCAGCACTCTTCACAACAGCAAACATTGGAACCAGCCAAGGTGCCTATCAACAGAACAGTGGATTCAAAAAAAATCATGGTACATATACACAATGCAATACTACTCAGCAATAAAAAAAGAAATACTATCATTTGCAGCAAAATGGATGGAACTGGAGAATATCAACTTAAGTGAATGAACACAAGCTCAAAAAGAGAAATACCATTATGTTCTCACTCATACATGGGAGCTGAATCTTACTTAAAGGAAGAAAAAGTCCTATACATAAGTTGATATATAAAAAAATCACACTTAAACTTAGTGAAGAAGGGACAATAATAAAGAGTAGAAAAGAGGGAGAGAACTAGCAAAGGGAGGTAAAGATTGTGGAAGGTGAGATGAGGAGGAGAATCAATGTAGAGGGATAAAGGGGAAGAGGATAACCTCAATGTTAATGATGCAGCTTCATGAGTACATGGAAAAAATAGAGGAATATAACCCAAATACCCATACAAGTTTTACTACATATTAGTCAAAAGGTTCCATAAATCTTGTAAGTTGATAAAAGTGTAACCAAAAGTGATATAATAGTTGCATAATGGAAAAAGTCAATGCTGTATTACTCTGTACCCTACAAACATTTACCAATAAAGGGAGAAAAATATTTGTTTAAAATTCTTCAGAATAGTATTAAAAGGTATTTCATTGTTGTTGTAGAACAAAACAAAAATCATAATCACTACTTTTCCTGTCAAGAATGCTATAGTCAACAGCATGGGAAAAAATATTTTAAAATCTTAGCTTTTCTAATCTACCAGGCCATAAATTTCCCTGAAGTAAATTTCTTAATAGGAAAAACATCAAGCCTGACATACAGAGTTTAGGAGGATGAGATTAATCAGGAAGTTCTAATTAAATTAAGTAGATGTTTACTTAGAATACCATGTGCTGTTTTAGGCCACCCGGATAAATCAAGTGATGAAAAGGACAAAAATAAGTGTCCTGTGGAACTTACATCTTAGCACAGAAAGATAGTTAACAATAAAAATAAGTAGACTAAACATTACATTAGAAGATGGTGAGTGCTATGAGGGGAAAAAAGGTCAGTGGAAGTAAAGGTGAGCACATCATGGGATAAAAGTCTGATTAGGTTATTCAGGGCAGGACTCACTGAGAATGAAGCAAGTAGGTAGTAAAATTAGCCATGTGGATACAAAATGGAAAAGCTTTCCAAGTGGAAAAAACAGATTTCAAGTACGTTCTCCAGAAACAAAAGTTCTATAAAATATTGGCAGAGATTCCATAGCATGGTCATATGCAATATGTTTAATGGGTATACAAATCCTGTTCTAACACCATTATTAAAAATGTAATTTCTTTCTAGATTTTTACACACACACACAGACACACACACACACACACACACACACACAGAAGAGGATCACTGATGGGGAAAAATATCAGTGGGGGTGTCATGAGAGAGTAATAGGGGAGGTAAATATGAGCAATGTACAATGATATGCATGTATGGAAATGTCATCATGAAACCCATTAACTTGTATACTAACTTTAAAAAAAATAACTAATAAAAAGTAAATAAAAGAAACTCCTAGAATATAATTTCCTAAGCCTTACTTACTTACTTTCCTACTTAGGAAAATACATATGTAGTGGAGGAATAGATAGTAGTAACTGCTGTTATTGAGTATTTTCTACAAGTGAAGTCTTCTGCATACATTATTTCATTTCATTTAATCCTCACAAATACTTGTGAGAAGGGTATTACTGGCTACATTTTATAGACTAGAAAACTGGGGATTAGAGATGCTAGGTGTTTGAGTTATCTCTGATAAGTAAAGTTTGTTTGCCTGCAGTACTTGGGTCAAAACCACATAATATATTACACAATATATGAAGAGAAAACAAAAAAACATTAATTGTTGCTTGAACATGATATATGCATATAGCATTCCACAAATCTGAGACAGACTGAAACTACAGAGTATTATTTTCTGTAGGATAACAAAAGGGGGTGGAATATGGTTAGAATCACAAATGATGTGATACTTGATCTTTTTAAGCAAAAATCTTTAATTCATGTTCTAGACACTTCTCATCAAAACTTCATAATCTGACATGTTCTGAATATTAAAACTTGACTAAAATGCAATAGTTGATCTAAATTTTCACATAAATTGATTCTGACCATAATCAACTTCCTTAAAAGTATAGACTGTAGTACCTAAGCATTGTCGCGTGCATTTTTTAATCTCCCTACCCACAAAGAGAACTTCCTTTGCCTGGCATGAATAAGTACAACTCAAACAGTTCTATGCTAAGTTTTACAAAATGGAAAGAATCAGTTCAAAAAAAGAGAAATTGTATTATTGGCAGAACATTAGACTCAACAGATTAATCTGAAATAACAGTGTCCGTATTCCTAGTTTTGTCAGGCAGAACATAACTCCAATGAGAAGGAAATCTACACGGTAAGCTAATAAATGTAGCAGCTCTCATAAAGAGCACCCTTATAATAACAACATAGTTTTATAACTTGTATTAAGGCTAGTTCATCTCTACCTCTACAGTTATCACCATTCCAATACCATCTTAGGAAAAAAAGTGCCATCTATAAAATCTGGCTTCCAGGGGACATCTTACATATACTGACTTAATAGGACAGTTTCAATTCAATTTCATTTAGAAGTCAACCTAGGTATGTGGCTATCTGGCACCAGTCAAAATACATAACCTTTGCCTTTGTACTGATCTCTCTGCAATTAAGCAGATATATGAAGAAATAAAAACTTGGAAACTTTCACTTATCAACCAAACTTAACATATATAAAATATAGACTTACTTGTCACAAATAAAGTCTTCTTTAATTCAAAGTTCCTTCTGGGAAAATCTTCATTTTGAGAATCATTTATTTCTTCACTGAAAACAACTATAATTATATAGCGTATAATCCTTTAGGCTTGAATATTAAAATAAAACCGAAACCACCTGTTAGTCATATGTGGCATTTTGTAATCTAGTGATAAGAGTCTGTGTCATCAGGCATACAGTACGCCTCTTTATAACTATCTCAGTGAGGGGAAAAAATATCAGTTCCTTTTACAGGTTGACTAGATTCCAAACTTTTATGTATTTTTCAATTAAGTCTTAAGAAAACAAAATTTAGTTTACAGTATATCCAAGAGGATAACAAGCCATGTTTAAAATGAAGAGACAGCATCTTAAATATGAATATAATATGATAAAGAATTTACAATATATCATTAACTTAGCTCTAATATATCATTAACTTAGCCTTTTTTCCAACCTATATACTTTCCCAAATCCTATGCCCCAAGAACATATGACTGTTGTTTTCTATTCCTGAGTTAGACAGCTTTTCATCACTGTAATAAATACCTGAGATAAGAAATTTATAAAGAGAAAAGGTTTATTTTGGCTCACAGTTTTGGGGTTTCCAGTCCATGATTGAATGGACTTAATGCTTTTACATCTCTGGTAAGATGGAAGCACTTCATGGTCAGAGTATATGGTGGAGCAAAGCCCCTTACCTCTTGTTCAAAAGCAAAAGAGAGAAAGAAACTAAGATCCCACAATCCCCTTGAAGGGCATGCCCCCAAGACCCGAAGACCTCCCACGAGGCTCCATTTCTTTAAAGTTCGACCACCTCTGAACAGCACCAGGGCACAAAGACCAAACCTTTAACACAAGAGTCTCTGGGTGTCATTACAGATCCAAACTATAGCAATTCCCAAAATAAACACTACCTTTCTTCTACTTCTAAGTGTTATTTGTTATTGTTGATTTAGTATCTAGAATAACCACTATCTTATGACAGTCTATCAACTCTTTAAAACTCAGCTGAAAACCAGCACCTTTAAACTTTCCTAGATTGTTGGGGGTTGCTGGAAAGAAGCCCCTGGCCAGGGTCTCTCTGGTCAGACTGGAAGACTGATCTCTATCATCCAGGGCTGAGGACCGGGCAGTGACCCCTGGTCTGCATCTGGGTCTTTCACTCTTCCCCCTCCCATCAACTGACCAAAGATGGTGCCTGACCAGTCCAGCTCTGAAGTGGCCAGCTTAACTATTGGTCACCCAGAGAAACCGATTGGTCCTTAAGGGAGCCTTTGATTGGCCTGGCCCAGAGACCTTCAAGCAAGTTTGAACTACAATCAAGATGACAAGTCAAGACCAGAGCCTCCAAAGCAGTGAAGACATCCAACAAGCCTCCAAAAGACCACCCCCCTTCCAGTTCCTCCCAAGCCTGTGACAGGAGGGGAGAAAGAAGGCAAGCTGCAAGAGGCAAGATCAGCAGACCATCAGCACCTCCAGGAACACCAGAGCTATTTAAAAGTTGTTACACTGTCAGGGCGGCAACAACCCATGCTGTTGCTGCTAGCCTTCTGAGCTGATTATGCTTGAAAGAGCCGTCTTATCCTTCACTTTCTCCTTTACAGGAGTAGCCTAATAAACTTCCTGTTTCTTTGTTTCATAAGAAGGTCTCCCAAGGTCCTTCTTTGGTTCCTTCCTCCAAGCTCTTACCTTAACCCTGAGAGTCCCTGAGACTAAAGTGGTGTGGAGGCAAGGTACTGTACCCCAGCCGGGCCAGAGCTGACCCCCGACACTAGATCTTCCAAATAAACGTGATCCCTTCTGTTTTACAATCCAATCATTTTAGTTGAACTTCTAGGATTTACCCACATATTCGATAAAATGTTTCTTCATGATTACAACCGTTTAGAAAGCAAAGACATTACTCATTTTTAGCAACCCCCCATGTCTCCAACAATATTTTGCACTCTGTAGGCAGATAATGATTTTAAATATACCTGAAAAATAGGTAAAAATCTTTGTTATTTCTTGAAAAGAAACTTAACCTTGAAGTCACATTGCTAAACATAGCCACAAAGATTCAATTTTGTGTCCATACTCTGGATCTCTCCTCTGAGTTTATCTAACTGCCTAGATTTCTCCACGTGGATGGCCCACAATCACCTCAATTTCAACTTGTCTAAACCATGTTCGCTAACTATCCTCTATGCTCTTTACTACTGTCTCACATGATGCTATGAAAGTCACTTGACTTTTAAATCATTTATTGGGCCTTTTTCTTCACCTACCAAATGAGCAACTTGACATTAAAATAACATTAAATCAAGATGGAAAGCACAAAACATATTCTAACTTTTTTAAAGGTTGGTGTGAGCAGCTGCCCAGAGTCTCAGAAAGAGCTCTATGGTCCAGAAATTAATACTCTATTCCCTTCTCCAAGGTTCACTGACTTTCCAACAGTGTTCTTAAAAAGGGAGGATGGAGGCAGCCTCCTGCCTGAATGGCCTGATTGATGGATACAAACAAATATTGTTATTGTTGTTAGGTACCATCAAGTCGTGTCCAACTCATAGCAACGCTTACAGGGTTTTCAATGGCGGATTGTTTCCGGGTAGCCTATCAGGAGTGGATTGCCACATCCTTCTCCCATTTTTGCGGTGCTGGGAATCGAGCATGGTCCCTCAGAGACTACAGAGTGCTTCTCTACCAACTGAGCTAAATCCCAATCCCACAAATAAATACTGGTGGGATGAAAGTGTCTGATACATATGATTTTAATGGCTATTCCAAGCATTTTTAAATGGCATATTGTTCAGCCCAATAGACGATTAGTTATCAGTTTTTGAAACACTTTTCCATTAAATGTACATTTCTGAGACACGAGAAATTTCTCCCACATAACACGTCCTTCAACACAGTAACCTGTTGATTTATAAATATGTCAATAGCCAAGAGTTGCTTCTTGAGGATAAAGACTTTTCTAAATAAAAGTCTTCTCTTCTGAAAAAAATTAATGCTAAAAAGAATGCCTATTCTAAATTTTAGACCCAAATATCCAACGTGTCAATTGCTCATTTATTTCTAAAAAGAGTAGGCTGGGATAGTGGATATGTGATACATCTTTTTTGGAGTAATAAACACTTGCCACGCGTTGGTGGAACTGATCACATGATTTTCTTTTCGATAACTTAAAACTCAATTTTTAAAAATGGGAAGTAGTAGTTAATATTAGGCCAATCAGAAAAGGATTCATTGCAAAAGAACAGGTCTCTTCTATCTTGGGCACAAACCACCTCCACAAGACCAACCTATTTCCCTGCAGCACTGGGAGGGAGAGGCAAGCTCCTTGAATCTCTGCAGATGGGGCAAGTGTAGGTGCAAGGCAGGTAGGAACAAAGCCCCACAGAGGTGGGTTCCTACAGCTCCGTCACTTGGGCACGGCTCCCAAAGTCTGTTTTTCATTTATAAAATGGAAACAAAAATAGTGCCAACCTCGCTAGGTGTATGAGGATTAAATGAGATGCTTGTAAAAATGCACTTCATGTGGCATAATCACTAGTTAGGCATCGGTTGCCACTGTTTTTATAGTAGTATACAGATATACAGGTTACTCCTCAGGCACACACACCCGGCAATTGCCTAAAAGCCTGGCTGCCAAACCTTCCAGGGTCTGGTACTAAACAACTAACCCCACATCTGCCGGTCCTTCCTCTATCACAAGACAAACTTCCCAGGTTAAAATGTCTCTCATCCACGTGGATGCACTCGCTTGTCTGGGCGCAAAGTCCGGGGCGGACAACAGGCTCTCTGAACCGACCACCTTCCCAACTCGCCTAGAGCGACCTCACGCCGCCTCAGGAACCCCAAGGCAGCAGCCCCAACTTCTCCCCGCCGCCTACGCACCCCTCGAGAAACCACGTGACTTCTGCCCCCGCCCCAAGCGCAGCCGCCCAGTCCGGCACCCAGCTAGTGCAGCATCACGTGAGCTGTAGCCCCGCCCCAGACCAGCTATTGGTCCTCTTCTTCTTGGCTCGCGTGGTGTCACGTGAACGCTATCCCCGCCCACCCGGCCTGCTAGTTGGTTCCGCGTTCGGTAGCTGCTAGTCGCTGTGCTCCTGGGCGAGTACGCAAGTGATGTCTGTAACGCTGCAAAGCATCGAGCGGCTGTCCAGTCGGGTAGTGCGCGTGTTGGGCTGTAATCCGGGTCCTATGACCCTCCAGGGCACCAACACCTACTTGGTGGGCACTGGGTCCAGGTAAGCGTCCCGTCCTTCCTCCACAACCTGCGCGCGCGCGCGCGCGCATACACACACGCACAGACTCTCTCTCACTCTTTCTGTTACGCTCTGTCTCTCTCTTCTCCCTTCTGTCTCCAGCAGAGGGCAGGAGTTTCTTGTTTCCAATTTAACTTGAGTCTAATATCGGAAGGAGAAACCCCCAGCCCGTGGGGAAGAGGAGTTGACTGTATCGAATATTGTTTTTTGTTAGAATTGTGTGACAAGTATAGCTCATTGAGTTTTTGTTTGCAATCTCCACTATATTTTTTTTTTTTGGTAAATAATCTGAGCAGAATAGAAGGCACTGGAAGTATTACAAATCAGGCATTCCAAAAGTTAGTCCAGAGTAAACAAAGCAGGGCTAGTTAGGTACATGACCTTTAGGGTGACTCTGCAATCTAGACGCCAAGAGGAAAAAATGCCAGATCTCCAGGGTATGGTCTGTCTGAGCTGGGCCTCAGCCCACTAGGTGTACAGGCATTCTCTCTTCAGTGGGCCACCTTAAACTAATTCTAAAATCAGCACCTATGATAAAGGTTACATGTAGTCAAAATTACCCTAGACTGTCTCCTACGAGAATATCATGTCTCAGTAAGTTCAACACAACCTGCTTTTTTTTTTCAGGGTAGAAACAGCTGATTCTATTTGAAAACCACGTGAAGAACTTACCTTGCACTTGGAGGCCATGCTGTATGAAAAATACATACTAGCCCTTTAAACACTTGACTCACACTCAGCATAGCATAGTGCTTGTGTTGAAAAAGACTTAAGAGACCTAAAACTAATTGAGACAAGCAGATTCCTGGTCTGTCATCTTAAGCTACTTAACAATATTACTCAAATTCAGAATGGAATGTCCAGTGGAATCACTATTTAAATTGTACCTCTGAATAAGTAAACAAGAAGAATTAATGTACATATGATGCTATTCTATAAAGTAAAAGGTGACTAGAAACAAGTGTTAATTGGGATCCACCTTTTCCACTTCACAAAACAGTTCTACATGTGTAGGTACTAGGGCTTCCAGATCACTAAACCCAGTAGCATTTTTCTGTTCCTTTCTTGCTAACTCTGTACTTGATTTACTAATGCTGTTATCCAGGTTTCCTCTTACTCTCTATTTTCTCTCATTTTCTCTCACCTTCTTTACCTGATCTTTGAGGTCCTCAAAATGCAACCCTAACCTTTTTTTCTGTTTTTATACTATCGTCTTTGCCTAGATAATCTTGTCATCTTCCTTCGCTTTCCCTGTTTAGTGTTAACTCCCAAATTTATAGCACCAATTTAGGCATAAAGTGAACTCACTCTTCAGATTCACATAGGTAACTGCTTTCATAAATCTCTACTTTCATGACCCAAAGCCATTTGGAACAGTATATCCTAAGCTATATTCATGACCTCTTTTAGTGGTCCTTATCTTGGTAAACAACCATCCCATAACTGATTAAAGGAAATACCTGAGTATCTTCCCTGATATATCCTTGCCTCTTAGCACACATCAAAGCCATTATGAAGATCTCTTCAGGTCCACCATCACTCAATCCAAGCCAGTTCAACTTTTGTGTAAGCTTTTGTGATAGCCTTCTAACTGGCTTCTCAACAGCCGTGTTTTTCCCCTCTTCAACCCATTCTCCCACCTATGGCCAGAGTAGTATTTTAAAAATTAAAATTAAAAGGCTTTGGATATTCAGGCTCCCACATGCCTTATCAGGCTTTTTTTTTCTTTGCCTTACTGAGCTGCACCCTCAATCCTTTTTTTATTTTTTAACCTCAAGAAAGGGTCTCAGTAAGTTAAACAGGCTGCGTTTGGCCTTGAATTTGTGATCCTACCTCCACCTCCCTAGTTGCTGGGATTATAGGTGTCCACCACCATGCATTTATAAAAAAAGTACACTGAAAACCGTTGAATTATATACTTTATTTATTATTACTGTTATTTTGCAGTGCTAGGGATCAAACCCAGGGCCTTGAACATGCTAGGCTCTACCACTGAGCTACATTCCCAGCCTTGTTTTGTTTTGTTTTTGCAGTAGTTGGTGTTCAAACCTCACACATGCTAAGCAAGTGCTCTACCACTAAGTTGCTCCCCAACTCCACCCCCCACTTCCTGTTTTTGAGATCCTGAGACAGGGTCTTGCCAAATTACACAGGCTGCCTGGCCCCTCAAACTCATTGTCCCACCTGAGCCTCCATAGTCGCCAGGATTACAGGTGTGCACCACCTCATCCAGTACATCAGGCTCATTTTAAACCCTTCCCTTTCTGGCCATGCTGTCCCTCTTTGTAGTACCTCAGGTGAGTTGTTATAATTTCTGCCCTAGAGCTTTTATGCATAGTTTGTTCTCTCATTCTTCCCTCCTTTCTTTACCCAGCTAAACTAACTCAGTCTTTAGAGCTCGTTTGAAATGCCATTTCTTTATGGAAGTCTTCCCTGACCCCTCAGACTATGTTAGGTCAGTATAATGCACTATTTTAGCACTCTGTCCTTTTCATGGCCCTTATTTCAACAATAATAAAATGGTAGGGGTGGGTGGTATGCGCATGAGTGTGGCTTAATGTCTTCCCTAGTTACGTGCTTCATTAGGGCATAAGTT
This sequence comes from Pedetes capensis, assembly GCA_007922755.1. NCBI lineage: Eukaryota > Metazoa > Chordata > Mammalia > Rodentia > Pedetidae > Pedetes > Pedetes capensis. The sequence continues at coordinate 53,011 of VMDO01005449.1, read as the reverse complement.
CAGTGAAGACCTTTTGGTGGTATGTTCTCACCATCTAGCACAAACTGTTGTATTATAGTACAGGTAGTACGATAAATATTTATTGGCTATTTGCTTACATTTTTTAATTTTTACAGTTATGATTCTAGGACTACTAGGTAACTGCAATTTTAGCTGTTCTGCCTTCCTCCTTCATTCTGATCAGCCCATGGATGCCAAATGCATTGCACCAAAACACTAATAGACCTACCATGATACTTGTTTTGTTGTTGTGAGGTGCTGTCAAGTTGGGTCCAACTCATATCAACCCTGTGTATAACAAAACGAAATACTGCCTAACGCTGTGCAATGCCCACCACCATGTCAGTGCTTTTGTGCTATTCATAGGGTTTTCAATGACTGTTTCGGGAGTGGGCTGCCAGGTTCTTCTCCCAAGCCTACAGCACCTGGTATTTCCAGGCAGTCTCCCATCCAAGGGCTAACCAGGCCCAACCCTGCTTAGCTTCCAAGATCAGATGAAGTCATACACCAAGGTAGTATGGCTGTGATAGTTAGTATGTAGGTACTCAATAAGCATTTGAGTCAGCAAATGATAACCAATTTTCCAGAGTATTTGCACATTCCTCCTCTGAGAACCTCTGAGAACTGTAATTTTAACCTTTCCTATAAAAATTACATATACTTTGAGGGCAGATATTGTATCTTAAAATAAGAAAAGACAGTAGTCCAGTAGAGTTAAAACTGTGGTAACTAGATTAGAATTCTGGCTCCATTTACTAGCTATGTGACTTTAAACAAGACAGTTACCACTCTAAATTTTATGTTCTTTATCTTTACCATGAGGGTGATATAGGACCCAACTTACAGGGATATTATGAAGATTCAGTGAAATCTAAATTAAAACATATCAAAAACACAAAACATTCTAGTATGTGGAAAGCATACAGGGTTAACTATTTATCCCACTTCTGCTTTCCTTGTAACATCCAAACAACACTGGGTTCATAGATGCTTAACAAATATGTAACGATTTTGCAAGAATGACATTAAGTTGACAGAGGGGCCACTTAATACCTATCTTAATATTGATGTACCCTAGCATGGTGGCACACATCTCTAATCCCACTGACTCAGGAGACAGAGGCAGGAGGACTGCAAGTGCAAGGCCAGAGGCAGCCTACATAAATGAGCAAGACCTATGTCAAGATTTAAAAAAAAATTTTTTTGCCGGGCACAGTGGCGCACGCCTGTAATCCCAGCAGCTCCGGAGGCAGAGGCGGAAGGATCGCAAATTCGAGACCAGAGGCAGTCTGCATAATTAGCGAGACCCTGTCTCAAAAAGTGTAAAAAGAAAAAAAGGGGGGGGGCTGGGGGGCACAGCTCAGTGGTCCAGCCCTTGCATGCAGGCACGAGGCCCTAGGTTCAAACCCCAGTACCCAAAAAAAGGAAAAAAAAAAATTTAAGGCAGCTGATGATACAGCTCAATGGTAGGGCACTTGCAAAGTACATGCAAGACTCTGGATTCAACCACTCAGTTACACACACACACACACACACACACACACACACACACAAAATGTTGATGTCGAATAACTATAAAGACATTGATTTCTGGGCTGGGGATATAGCTCACTGGGAAAGTATTTGCCTAGATTGCATAAGGTCCTGGGTTCTAGTCCCAGCACCACCAAACCAAACAAAAAAATGCACTTTTAAGAAGTTGATTTTCCCAATTACCATCAGTTGAATTTTTCTCCACTCATGTAGATTATTATGTGCCTACTGTGTGCCAGGCACTGAGTTCTAGTGAATAAATTGGCCGTAGACTTGTACAGAATCATTTATACTCTTCTTCTCTTGAGCCCTCTATGTATATAACTTGATTTCCAAAATGACATGCTGAGGTAGGTGTCTTGCTTATGACCATAAAACTCAACTATCTCACTTAAGAATTCGATGAGACTGTGTAATCATCTGCAATAATTACAGTATTCACAGACATTTCAGATAGAATAACTATGTGTTAAGGAGGAAACAGAACTTTAGTCTAGAATTGAAGTTTTATTTATGACACATGAGGAATGATTCCAGGTGCTTGCTAAGAGTCTCTTCCTGCCAGAGAGATACTGAGAGTTTTAAACAGAGAAGTCGTATCTGTACATTAGTGCTGCCCAGCATTGCCTCCTTCTAGTGGTAAGACATGGTGCAAATCACTTTAGCCTTTCCAAAACTAGTTCCTTTTTCTAGAAAATAATAATATCCCCTGGAGTTGATCTAAAGATTAAAATAGAAATGTTCCAAATGGCTTTAATTTCCATGTCAATATAAGGCGCTGTGCGCATGACCTTTTTTCCCTTAATACTTGCTACAAACTCATTTTTTTAAGTTTTATAACATCCACATACTGCTGCTCCATTCTGAGTAGATTGTGTTTATTCTATGAATTGTAAAAGTCCTGTCATCCTCAAATCACATATTCTTCCTTTATCAATCTGAATTTTGTTAGGCCAAGACAGGACCATTAGGAGATCTAAGACAGGAGGCATGGGAACCAGGTTCTTTAGTACCAGTGTAGTCTTTGATTTGCAAACAGGCAGCTCAGACAGTTTAAAATTCCTGATTTCTGTGCTGCTAGATTTTAGCAAATCTGAGTGTTAACTCTATTAATTTTGTCATGACTTTTGATCAGCATATGATCTTGTCCTTTATATATGAAGATTTAAATTCAGTTTTAACTTGCCAAATATTTTTAAACAGTTTATTAGAAGGAATGGAAGACAACAATTTAAAAATATTAATAAGGGACCTTTGTGGTTTGAAAAAATTCAAGAAGTCTTGATCTGAAGCATGAAATGATTCTTAAGGGTCAGAAGACTCCCCAAATAGTCTGAGTGACACTAATTAAAGGAAGCAAGAATTTTGGGTAAACACCAAATAAGCCCAAACGAATGTGTGTGTGTGTGTGTTAGGTGCTGTCGAGTCATAGCGACCCTCATAGGGTTTTCAATGGCTGACTGTTTCGGGATTGCCTTGGGAGTGGATTGCCAGTCCTTCTCCCATTTTTGCAGTACTGGGAATTGAACTTGGGACCTCAGAGACTGCAGCGCAGCGCTCTACCGACTGAGCTAAATCCCAGCCCCTAAACCCAAATGAATAGAGGCAGCCAAAATGTAGGATTGTAAGCTAGAGTGTTTTATATGGCTGTATCATAATATTATAATTTTGTATATTTTTTATCTTAGTGTGACTGAATGTACACAGGGCCAACCGTTGTACAATGTATTGTAGATGTGGAAATAAATCCATAAATTTCTGAAACCAAACACACAAGGTTCCTGCCCTCACGGGGCTCACATCAGTAGAAGGGTAGCGAGTGTGGAGATAGGCAATAAGCAAATAAATGCATAGATATGTTATGTAGTAATAGTTGCTATAAAGAAAAAGCAAGGGATTTTGTCTAGAACTGCCATCAGAAATCACTGTGACCTAAATGAAACTCACCTCAGATTTGTTCCCTCCTGTGTGCAATTTTTGTGAATGGCACACCAATCATCCTACCTAGAACCCTCAGAATGAGTGGCTCTCTTCCCATTTGATCCTATTGATTAAGTTTTCTAAATGTTCTTTAAACTATGTCATTCCTTACATTTTCTCTCCAATAAGTCCTCATAATGCTTCCTTGAACCAGTGTAACCATCTATTCACCATCTCTAGGACAAACAATTCAATACTGTACTTCTGAAGTCGATCCAGAACTCAAGATGTAAATAGAGGGCAGCTGGCCTAAGGCCACTGCCCAACTCCCCAATGAGAGGCTGTTTTTTTTTTTTTTTTGACAGATTTATAAAAATGGTATATATTAGTGGGATCCCCTGTAATGTGTCCATACATGTATAGATAGCATAATGCTAAAAGATTAAATATATTTATCTCCTCATCATTTCTTTATGATGAAACCTTCAAATTCTTTCTCCTAGCTTTTTGAATGTACAGTACATTATCATTATCTATAGTCATTCAACTGTGCACACCAGAGCTTGCTTCTAACCATAACTTAGTACAGGACAGTTTCCTTTTATTGGCAAACCCATCCAACCTAAGGTAGCCATCCAATTACAAATACTTCATGTTTGTATATCTACTTTAATCTGAAAAATGCATTGTTATCCATTACTTTCATTGTTTGTTTGTTTTTGGACATACACAGCTTCCTTTTCCCAGTCTCCACTAGAGAGTAAACAAGGTTTGTCTTGCTTTTTGCAAAAAATAAAGACATGGCACATAGTAGGTAATCTAAGAAGTTATTGCTGAATTAATGGATGACTCATACTTTTTATCAAGTGTGATCTGTCAGACAGCATAAATTAGTGAGCTGTTACTGTGAAACAACATGAATTAAGAAGTTCATGAATTAGTTCTTGAGGAAAATGTCACCCTTATTTCTTCTGTTTAGAAAAACAGAGAAAGGCCAATCTATAAAATAATGAAAGCAAAGTACGAGTAAGGCTCACAACCACAAGCAAAAGAAATGTAAAATAGGCTTGTCTAAATAAAGAAAGAAAACACCTTAGACTTTTCCCCTGTGCTCTCCCACATCTTTTTTTCATGTGCAAGGGCACAAATATAAAATTCCAGTGTTTGGAAGGTATCTAGTACAGAATACTAGATTTCCTTAGGGATACTATTGAATCAGATTCTTCCGTATCTGTGAGACATTTGAATTTGTAAAAGATCTGGAAGGCAGAATAGATAAGAGCCCATACTCTAGCCTTAGAATACATGGATTTAAATGCTGATTTTACCATTTATTTGCAGAATAACATTGGACATATTATTCTGAACATAATAATGAAATGCCTGCTTTACACAGTTGTAATGAGGGATACAGTCAGCGATCGGAACAGTGCCATGTTTATTTTAAATGCTATTTAAGTGTTCAAGATTACAGCTGTTATTCCTTGTTCAGACTTAGACTTACATTTAGCAATAATTTGTTTGAAAGAACATCCGTACAGTAAGATTACCTTTGTCAAACTGAAGTAATATAGTTTGTTTCTGACAATGTTGAAAGCAAAACACTTTTATACAGTTTCTTAAATATAAGTTACTTTTGTAAGAAATATGCTAATATTAATTCTGTTGCAGTTTTGATTATCTTCCATTTAATTTTCAGGAGAGTCCTCATTGACACAGGAGAACCATCAATTCCAGAATACATTGGCTGTTTAAAGCAGGCTCTGGCTGAATTTAACACTGCAATCCAGGAAATTCTTGTGACTCATTGGCATCGTGATCATTCTGGAGGCATAGGAGATATTTGTAAAAGCATCAGTAATGGTAAACAAAACATGTATTAAGTTACGTGTGGGTAAAAATTTATAATTTAAGCTATAAACCATTTACTTAATACCTTATGTTTAAATGGTACCTTTAGAAATCGATATGACTTGAATACTCTCCTTAATTTTAGCAAAAGAGGAACAGATAAATTTTGTTTTCTGTTTCAGATCCTCTCTCCCTATTTTCTTCTTTTCCAATTGATAAAAATCAATTTTAATTTAGTCTGTGTAACAATTAGTACTTCAGGCCTAATAACTGAAAGTGTTAAGCATTTACTATGTTCTAGGCACTGTGCTAAATTAAACACTTCATGTGGGCACTATGAGGTATATGCTGATATTATTCACAATCTAAAAAGTGATCTTAGGCCTTTCACAACTTTAAGATATACTGAAATTCAGGCAATAGCATTGTGTTAATAATTATCTCTCTCTGAAACTCATTCACTACTGACATTTTATCAACTCTGCCCTGATTCCTTCATCCTACCATCACACACCTAGATTCATTCATTCATTCAACATATATTCAGGTGCTGGTATATGTCAGGCACTATTTTTTTTTTTTAATTGGAAATTTTTAATGTACACCTTAATGTGATTCGTTCTGACATGCTTTTCATTGTGACACATAGGTTCCCCCTTACCCTCTTGTATGCTTCCCCCCATCCCACCCTCCCCATCTAAGTCTTCTCTTTTACTTGGTAATGTTTTTCTATATGTCCTTGGGTTCCAGTTCTGTTTAAGATAGAAACTTCTTCTGTAGTGAACTTTGTTTTTATCTTGTCAGAACAATTGCATGCATTTTCTAGACCATTTATATTAACACCATTCTTAGCTTTTTTTTTTCCTTTTTGATCCGACCTTTGAATAGGATTTTTCCTTCTTATAATTTTGATTCATCTCCCACATATGAATGAGAACATGTAGAGTTTCATCTTTCTGAGCTTATGTTCGCTCACTTAAAATAATTTTCTCTAATTCCATCCATTTTGCTGCAAATGTCTTTATTTCATTTTACTTGATTGCTGAGTAGTATTCCATTGTGTATATATACCATAATTTTTTTTATCCATTCTTCTGTTGAAGGGCACTTTGGTTGATTCCATATCCTTGCTATTGTGAAAAGTGCTGCATTGAACATGGAATTGCAGGTATCTCTGTGGTATGATGACCCATCTCCCTTTGGGTAAATTCCCAATAGTGTTACAGCTGGGTCATACAGTAGATCTATTTTTAGTTTTTTAAGATACCTCCATATTGATTTCCACAGTGGTTGGACCAATTTACAGCTCCACCAACAATGTAAGAGTGTTCCCTTTTCCCTGCAACCTCGCCAGCATTTGTTACTTGTTTTATTGATCTTGGCCATTCTTACTGGTGTAAGGTGAAATCTCAGCGTTGTTTTGATTTGCATTTCCCTAATGGCTAGGGATGTTGAGCACTTTTTCATGTGTTTCATGGCTTTATGGACCTCTTCATTTGAGAACTGTCTACTCAGTTCCTTTGCCCATTTGTGTATTGGGTTGTTCGGTTTTGGGTTTGTTTGTTCTGTTTTGTTTTTCCTTGAGTTCTTTATAAATTCTAGTAATTAGACCTTTGCCTGATGTATAAAATGCGAAGATTTTTTCCCATTCCGTGGGGGTTTCCTTGACTCTGTTAATTGTTTCTTTTGCTGTGCAGAAGCTTTTTAATTTCATGTAATCCCATTTATCTATTCTTGTTGCAATTTCTTGAGCAATTGGAGTCTTATTAAGGAAATACTTTCCTATGCCTATATGGTGGAGTGTATTGCCTATCTTGCCTTCTATAAGTTTTAAAGTTTCTGGTTTTATGTTGAGATCTTTTATTCATTTTGAGTTAACTCTCGTGTATATTGAGAGGTTGGGTCAGCTTTCATTTTTCTGCATGCGGATGACCATGTTTTCCAACACCATTTGTTGAAAAGGCTGTCCTTTTTCCAGTTTACTTGCTTTGCTCCTTTGTCAAAAATCAGGTGGCTATAGGTGTGTTGAGGTATTTCTGGGTCTTCTATTCTGTTCCAGATGTCTTCGGGCCTATTTTTGAGGCACTATTCTTGACACAAAGGATACAGCAGTGCACAAAACAAACTGTCTTGACGCTTTCATTTTACAGATTGTGCATCCCTAATATGAAAACGCAAAATGCTCCAAAATCAGAAATTTTGAGCACCGACATCATAATTGGAAAAGTTCATGCCTGACCCCATATGACAGGTCACAATCAAAACACAAACACCCTAAAAATATAGTGTAAGATTGCTTTTAGGGTTTGTGTACAAAATATATATGAAACATAAATGAATGTGTTAGACTTGGGTCCCAACCCCAAGATATTATGTATTTGTAAATATTCTAAAAATCCAAAATCTAAAACACTTTTTGTCCCAAACATTTCAGATAGAGGATAGTCAACCTGTAGTGTTGTTGTTGTTAGGTGCCCTCAAGTCAGTGTCTGACTCATAGCGACCCTCATAGGGTTTTCAATGGCGGTTTCGGGATTCCCTTGGGAGTGGATTGCCAGTTCCTTCTCCCATTTTTGCGGTGCTGGGAACTGAACTGAACTCGGGACCTCAGAGACTGCAGTGCAGCACTCCACCAACTGAGCTAAATCCCAGCCCCAACCTATACTAAGGAAGGTAATTAGTAAATAATAGATCAGATGATGATAGGTGCTATGAAGAAAAGTAAAGCTCTGTGAAGAACAAAGGGAGAGAGAGTAAAAAGTGCACGGAAAGAAGGAGGAAGCTTCTGAGAGGAGGGCCTGCCAGGTTGAGGGTAATAGAGGAGCAAAGATGCTAAAACGGGAGTGTGCTTGGCATGTTCAAGGCACATTTAGAGGTCAAAGACATATCTGCTGGAGTCTTTAGAGTTTTTCAAGTATAGGATCATATCGTCTGCAAATAAGGATAATTTGGTTCCTTTCCTGTTTGGATCCCTTTTGTTTGTTTCTTTTATTACTGTGACTAATAGTTCAGTTGTCTACAGCTGTGCCTCCTTCGCATCCCGTCCTGCATGATCTCCGAAGCTAAACGGGGTCAGGCCTAATTAGTCTTTGGATGGGAGACCACCTGGGAATATCAGGTGCTTGGGAGAAGAACCCAGCAACTCACTCCCAAAACAATCAGCCATCCAAAATCCTATGAATGGCGGAGAAGTACTGACAATAGTGTCAAGCATGGCCAGGTGTCAGATAGTGTTTCATTCTGTTATACATAGACTTGCTATAAGTTGTACCCAACTCAACAGCACCTAACAGGAGTCCAATTACTGCATCGAATAACAGTGGAGACAGCAGGCACCCTTGCCTTGTTCCTGATTCTAGGGAAAATGCTTTCAGGTTTTCCCTGTTTAGTATTATGTTGGCTGTAGTTTTTTCATATATTGCCTTATGGAGATATGTTCCTTCAATTAGTAGTTTATCCAAGGCTTTTATAACTAGAGGATGTTGAACTTTGTCGAAGACCTTTTCTGCATCTTTTGATAGGATCATGTGGTTTCTGTTTCTGAGTCTGTTTATAGGCTGTATTTTATTTATTGTCTTGCATATATTGAAACAGCCTTGCCTTCCTGGAATGAAACCAACTTGATCATGGTATATGATCTTTTTAACGTATTGTTGAAGCCTATTTGCAAGTATTTTATTAAGGAATTTTGCATCAAGTTTCATCAAGGAAATTGCTCTGTAGTTTTCCTTTCTTGATGTATCTAGTTTTGCAATTAGGGTAATACTGGCTTCATAGAATGAGTGTGGTAGCATTCCTTTCATTTGTATTTTGTGGACTAGATTGAGAAGCATTGGTGTTAATTCTTCTTTAAAGGTCTTAGCCGGGCGTGGTGGTGCACGCCTGTAATCCCAGCGGCTGGGGAGGCGGAGGCAGGAGGATCGCAAGTTCAAGACCAGAGACAGTCAGTGTAACTTAGCGAGACCCTGTCTCAGAAAATAATGATAAAATCTACAAAATGGGCTGGGGGTGCAGCTCAGTGGTCCAGGCCCTGGGTTCAACCCCTAGTACCGCAAAAAAAAAAAAAAAAAAATACAACGGTCTTCTAGAATTCAGCACTAAATCCATCTGGTCCTGGGCTTTTCTTTGTTGGGCGATTCTTCATTACTGTTTCATTCTCACTGCTCATTATAGGTCTGTTTAAATTGTTTATATCCTCCTCACTTAATTTTGGCACATCATCTTTATCTAGGAATTTACCCATCTTGTCTAATTTTCCTAGTTTTTTGGAATACAATTTTTTTAAAGTATTCCCTAATGAGTCTCTGAATTTCATTGGTACCTGTTGTAATATTCCCTTATTCACCTCTAATTTTCTTAATTTGAACCTTCTCTCTCTTTTGTTAATTTGGCTAAGGGTTTCTTGTTCTTGTTTATCTTTTCAAAGAACCAGGTCTTTGTTTCATCAATTCTTTTCATTGTTCCTTTAGTCTCCATTTCACTGATTTCTATTCTGATCTTTATTCTTTTCATCTACTGGTTTGGAGTTTTGTTTGTTCTTTTTCTAAGTATTGAGATGCATCTTTAGGTGTTTGAACTTTCTCTGACTTTTTAACGTAAGCACTCACCACTATAAACTTCCTTCTTAGAACCACCTTTGCTATATCCCAAAGGTTCTGATAGGTTGTGTTTTCATTTTCATTTGATTGTAAGAATGTTTAAATTTCCTCTCTGGTTTCTTCAGGTTTCTATTGGTCACTTAAGATTGTATTGTTCATTCTCCATATAATTGTATAGTATCTGTAATTTCCCTTCCTGTTCGTTTCCAGTTTTTTTTTTCATGATAAGATACATGAAATTATTTCAGCTTTTTCTGTATTGTTTAAGGCTTGATTTGTGGCCTAAAATGTGAGCTATTTTAGAGAAAGTTCCATGGGCTGCCAAGAAGAATGTGTATGCTGTAGCTTTTTGGTGGAATGTTCTGTATATGTCTATTAAGTCCATTTGACATATTCTGGTATTTCATTCTGAAGTTTCTTTTTGATTTGTTTTTGTCTGGATGTTCTCTGTATTGATGAGAGTAGGATATTGAAGTCATGCACTATTATTATATGTGGACCTATCTGTCCCTTTAAGTCGAGTAGTGTTTTTTAATGAAGTTGGGTGCACCACTGTTTGGTGAATGTATATTTACAATTGTTTTATCTTATTGGTCCATTGTTCCTTTTATTAATATGTACTGACTTTCTTTGTTTCTTCAGACTAGTTTTAACTTGATGTCTACTTTGTCTGATAGAAGAATGGCTAGTCCTTTTTTTTTTTTGGCTTCCACTTGCTTGGTATATCAATTTCCATCCTCTCACTTTCAGTCTGTGGATGTCTTTGCCAGTGAGATGTGTTTCTTGCAGACAACAAATTGTTGGCTCTTGTTTTTTAATCCAGTCTACTAATCTATGTCTTTTAATTGGAGAGTTATGACCATTTATATTTAGGGTTATAATTGAGAGGAGTCTGCTAGTTGTTGTGTTGGATGTTTTCCTTGTTGGTTCATATGTTGTTTGTTCTTTTCTCATTTATTTATATTCTGGGTTTGCTGATTTTGTGAGTTAGACATGACTGATTCTTTCTTAGTTCTCTTCAGTTTGTCGTTTCCTTCCATGAAGTTTATTCTTTCCTGTGCTCTCCTGGTGGAGACTGTCTTTCTTCCTCCTGTGTGTGTAGGATTCCTTTGAGTATCTTCTGCAGTGCTGTCTTGGTGGTTGTATATTGCTTCAGTGTGTGCTTGTCTTGGAATGTCTTTTGTTTCTTCATCAATTTTAAATGATAACTTTGATGGATATAATCATCTTAGTTGGCAATTATTTATTTTCATGCCTTAAAATATATCTTTCCATCCTTTCCTAGAATTTGGGGTTTGTGCTAGAATTTAGGGTCTGATGTAATTCTGATAGGTTTTCCTTTATTAGTGAGTTAGTGTCTTTCTCTTGCAGCTTTTAATATTATTTCTTTTAGAATCTTGGCATTTTAATTATTATGTGTGGTAGGGAGGTTCTTTTCTGGTCATATCTGTTTGGTGTTCTAAATGCCTCTTTGGGTTGGATGTCCATTTCTTTCCCCACATTTGGGAACATGTCTGCTATAATTTTACTGGATAAGTTTTCTGTACCTGTAGTTTTTATCTCAGTTCCTTTTCTACCCCACAGATTCTTAGGTTTGGTGTCTTAAGCATGTCCCAAAGTTCTTAAAAATCGTGGTCATATTCTTTTAATTTTTTTCTATGTTGATATCTGAATGTAGTATTTCCTCAACCCTGTGTTCCATTCCTGATATTTTTATCTTCTGCTTTATCTAGGCTACTAGTGATACTTTCTACTGTGTGTTTTATTTTGTTTATTGAATACTTCATTTCCAACATTTCTGGTTTTTTGTTGTTATTGTTGTTGTTGTTTCAAAATCTCAATTTCCTTGCTAAATTTCTCATCCATTTATTTTACTTTGTCTTCTACATTGGTGACTTTCTGACCTAGGTCCTATGATGATTTCCTTCAGTCATTTGCTTGTTTGTGTCCTCTTTGAAGTCATTGATCATTTTTACAAATAGACTTTTAAATTCTTTGACATTTCAGCTGTTTCCATATGTATGGATTTGGTGGTTGAAAAATCATGGTCTTTTGGAGGAGATGTGTTGCCTTGCTTTTTCATGTTTCTTATGTTTCTTATTTGTGATTTGTGCATCTGAAGGGGTGGATATCACTTCCTGTTTTATCTGAAGGTGTTCTTATTGAGTGGCTTTCTCTTGAGATAACACTCTCCAGTGCCATTCTCAGAGAGGAAGACAAACCACTATAACAGGTACAATATCTGCCCAAACCTGATATAGAAACACACTTAAAATCACTTAATGCCAATTACTGCACCACCAATGCCCATAGAAAAGAGAATGGCGATAATAATATTGAGTAAGATAATGAAATTACAAAATATTTAAGGTGACAATATAAATAGTATTTGCCTAAAGTAAAGAAGAGTGGGGGAAGAGGTAGGGGGAACAGAAGGATACTTCTAGGGGAAGTAAGAGAAAGGAAAAAGAAGATCTGAAAATGAAATGAATGTTATGAAGAGGGAGAGAAAGGAACTAAAGATAAATGATTACACAGTAAAGAAAAAGATACATAAACAGAATTAGGCAAATATAAGTAGAGCAATAAGTAGTAGTTACCCTAAAAGATCTAAGGTATAGTAGATAGAAGAGAGATACAGAAAAAGGCAGGCAGATCAAAAAAGATTAAGAGAAAAATACTTAAAAAAGAGAAAGGATAAAAATTGCATAAGAAAAAAGAAAAATGAGGAAATGAAAATTAACAATGAAAAGAAGGAAATTAAAAAAAAAAAAGACAGACATCAACTTGTTCCCCTGAAAGTTTAGCATCTTTGAGAGCTGAGACAGAAAGATCTTGAGCCCTAGGCCAGATGCATCCTGCACAATTTAATGAGATCCTGTCTTCAAGCAAAAATAAGAAAAAGACTGGGGGTACCCCTGGGTTCAATCCCTAGCACAGCAGGAAGAAATAAAATAGAAGAAGAAAAAGCACTGTAGGAAGTTCTTCTGTGGCCTCTAATATTGGAATCTATTAGGTAGAGGTGGTGGTCCATTGAGGATGGAGTCTTTTTATCTGACCACAGCTCAGAGTCCACAGTCTTCATAGTTCCCCTCAAGAGATGGAGTTGTCTCCCTTTCCCTGGGGGTGGGGGTTGCTTCTGAGCAATTTTCCCAAGCCTCTTGCTGCCTGACCCTCTCAACTGTCAACATCCCCTCTCTCCTCAGTAAAACTGCCTGCTGCAGCTGTGTAGCACACTGGGCTAGGCAGGTCACCCTCAGGCTCTGTCACCCACAGGTGACAATTCCTTGTTTTCAGGCCCCTTGGGTAGCCCAGTCTCACACAATAGGTTTCCTCTCAAGATGGCTTTTGGTCCCAGCGACTTGGGAGGCGGAGACAGGAGGATTACAAGTTTGAGACTAGAGGCAGTCTGTGTAATTTAGTGAGACCCTGTCTCAAAAAGTTTAAAAAAAAAAAATGGGCTAAGGGTGCAGCTCAGTGGTACAACACTTACAAAGTATGCAAGCACAAGGCCCTGGGGTCAAGCCCTAGTAACACACACACAAAAGGATGGCATTGGGTCAGGGCCCCTGACACATGGAGCATGGAAAAGAGAGTCACTTATCCAATGTTGAACCCCTCAGTCTGGGAGAGCCACTGTCTCAACAAGTCCAGGGAAGAGTTCACGTGATTCAAGGACGATAGACTTGTCCTGTGGGACTGCTAATCTGATGGCCAGAGGTATCTGGCTTACTTACCTCTTTAGATGAGGGCACCATTTCCTGTCCCCTGTGGAAAGCTGCACCTGGAGATGTGTCCTGATCAGTCCTTCTCACCGTTCAGCTCTGTTTTGCAACCTGGGACTGTCTAATAATCTCCTCTGTGGTTTTTGTGTTTCTCCAGGCCTTCTGTCTTTGGAAAAGACTCCATTCCTTCCCATTCAAACTCCTTTTTTACCACATCACACTGAGGCTGCCTTTAACTCACCATCTTAATCCATGCCTTTATTATAATTGCTCCTCTTACCTACAAAGGCTTTCTCTATACTTTTATCCATCCTACTCATCCTGTAAATTGTACCTCAAGTTCTATAATATCTCTGAATCTTTTCCTAATTTCTCCTTTTCATGAACTCTTGTTGCTTCTATTAACTGAATTGGCCTTGTAGTATTCAGGAAACAGTACTGAGTACAGATCTTCACTTCCTGTTTTTAAGTTTCATTCCCCATACTATGACAGATTTTAAGTGCTTGTGTTCACTATACTTAGTATGCTAGCTAGATAATTGGTGCTCAACTGTTTATTAACTAGTTGATTTTCTATGTGTCAATAAAGATTTAATATCTTACTCTCAGGCTTGGGATTTCCTTTGAGCACTCACAGCAAGGACCATATGCTAGAATCTTATTATTATCTATTGCTGTTGCTTCTTTTTTCTTCATTGTTTTTTGTTTGTTTTTTGTTTTTTCAGACAGGGTCTTGCTCTATGGCCCAAAGTGGCATAGAACTCACTGCATAGTCCAACTGGCCTCAAACTCCCCGTGCTTTTACCTCAGCCTCCCAAATGCTGGGTGCCATGACTTCTTTACTATGTGTGGTTGCCTAGATGGAGAAAAGTGCTCAGATTCCATATAACTGCCCCTTTAACACCTGTCCTGATGTCAAAGCTAGCTGAGATTATGAACTACTTTCAAACTTTTATATAGGATAGGAGTGACTAGGTGACTCACACCTATAATCTTAGCACTCACCAAACTGAGCCTAGAGGATTGAGAGTTGAGGCCAGCCTCAGCTACATAGCAAGTAAAGACCAGCCTAAGCTATATAGTGAGACCCTGTCTCAAAAAAAAAGAAAAGAAAAGAAAAAGAAAATCACACAGGCTTTTTTTTTTAAAGGTACTAGGAGTTTGAACCCAGAGTCTTATACTTGCTTTGCAAGTGCTCTACCACTGAGCTGCATCCTCAGCCCATTTTTTAACCTTTCATCTTGAGACAGCATCTCTCTAAGTTACACAGGCTGCCTCTAGCCTCGAACTTGTGATCCTCCTGCCTCTGCTTCCCAAGTTGCTGGAATTACAGATGTGTACCACCATGCCTGGCTGAAAATCACAAAGGCTTTTTAAATAGACCTGCAGGGGCATGGGGGCTGGAGTTTAGCTCAGTTGGTAAAGTGCCACACTGCACTCTCTGAGGGCCTGGGTTCGATCCCCAGCACACAAAAATTGGAGAAGGACATAGCAGTCCAATCCTAAAACAGTCAGCCATTGAAAACCCAAGAGGGTCACTCTGATTCTGACCCTACTCAATGGTACCTAACAACAACAACAAGAGGGGCAAGGAAGAATTAAAAGCTCTTTTATTGAGATATATGCAGTAGTTGCATCCGAGAGATAAATTGCTATAATTCTTCCCATTTTTCTGCCTTAATGTTAGTGTTTTATGCAATCGTTAACAAATATTACTTGTATGAAAATTGATCTCTTAAAAGACTGAATCAGGGGCTGCGGCTATAGCTCAGTGGTATAGCACTTGCCTTACATATGCAGGGCCCTGGGTTCAATCCCCAGTACCAGTAAGTAGCAAATAAAAATAAATAAACAAATGGCTGAAACATTTAAAGTGTGACTTATATACATGTTTTATGACTAGATACTACCTATTGCATTAAAAAACTCCCACGGAATCCTCAGAGAGATGAAATTATAGGAAATGGAGAACAACAATATGTTTATCTGAAAGATGGAGATGTGATTAAGACTGAGGGAGCCACTCTAAGGTAAGTAAATGTCCCTCAGGAAACTCGAGGGGTCTGTGTATATGTGTTATAAAGATTCAGGCATATTGGTTTGTATGTGTGAAGAATATCTCAAGAAGGATACAGAAGAAATCTCATAACAGTAAGTACTCAGGAGACAGAAAATTGATTGCTTGAAAAAACAGAAACAGAAGACTTTTCACTCTTTATTCAATGTACCCTTTTAATGGTTGGTTTGAATCCTACCGTTTTTACATAAATTTTAAAAGTTAGCATTTCTTGCTAGGATGGTATGGGGTCTACCTGTACATCACTTCAGGGCTCTTCACGTTCTCACAAGATGACCCATATCTATAGTGAGTACTTTTTAGGCTAGGCCCATAAACCCCTCTTGACCTGTTTGAGGAATTCAAAAAGGTATTTCAAATGCAGTAATTTTAATACTGAACTAATTATAGTTCTTCTCTATCCTCTATAATCTGTACTTACTTTCTGATCTCAGAACATCTACTTTGCTCTGTACTAAGGACTTACTGATTATTCTAAGATAGACATGTCAGGATTACCTTTAACCTTTTAACTACTTGTCACCTTTACCATTCCTCCTCCCACATCTAGTCAGTTTACTTTTACCTGAGAATTATCTGTGGGTGCCATCCCCTCTTCATGTCCACTGCTACTACTTCTTACTTAATCTTCCTGACTCCAGGCTCTCCCCTTGCCAGTCCTCCCCTCCACACTCATTGCCTACAAGATATTCCTTATTCTCTTTACTTTGCCATAGTCCTTCCCTATGCCAATTTCTGGTCTTAACTTCCACTATTCCCTCACAAGCACAATTAGCCATATGCAAGTAATCCTGGCTATATTATATGTGTTCACACTTTTGTTTAAATCTTCCCCTTTTCTGGACATTGCTCCTTCAGAGCCCAGTTCACATGAGTTATTTCTGGACTGAATTTAATGCTAACTTCTCCAGCTTTCATACAATTGTTATTGTTTCATTAAAGCACTTACCAAATTATATTAGACTTTTTTGGTGAGGGTAGGTTTCTGCTTAAAAAGTAATCACCTCCTTAAGTTCACAGTAATAGTTAATGCCAGTTACCATAGCAAACCAACTTGGAAACATACAATGGCTCGAACATGAAATAAGTTTATTACTCAGTCACATAAACTCCAAAAAGGTTCCTGACTAACAAGTGGCCCTCCAAGTGTCCAACAGGATAGTGATTCAGATTCTTTCCATCTTGTGATTCCACCATCTGCATTTGGTTTTCAAGGTTGATGTGCTCCCCTCAATGAATCCAGCAAGTAGAAAAAGAGCTGTTATGGAGCTACCTAACAAGTAGTAAATAATCTATAAAGAGGCCAGCAGATGAACAGTTGAATGAGAAAGAGAAAGTAGAGTAATTGATATCCATATTCTCTCTTAAACCAATAACCCCTTTTATTCAACATGCCAGTTATTTACAGAATCACTGGTGTTATTTATATACCAGGTAGTTTCTGGGCAGTTTTCTTAAAATACTGTATATTCTCAAATATAATCCATACCCTTTCAACAATTTTAGAGGGCTACAAAATCAGATGCAGATTCTAATTAGATTCAAGATTATATGGTACACTTGTTGAAAATATAATGGCATCTCATATAATTTTCTCATGATATCAAAAGAAAATGAAAATAATGTTAGTACTTTTTCAGAAAGTATTCTTGGCAACACTGAATTTTTCTCCACAGCACATCAGCCCTAGGCCAAGTTAATGAAAAAGTAGACAAGTGATTCATTGAGTCTTTTATCTCAAATTTGGAACTCACATTACTACCTTATCACACTTAACACAGAACTATGTATATTAGCTCTATGTCTAGTTTTTCAGATTAAGAATAGTCAGCCTTTGCAAGTTAACTGCATCCAAGGTGAGGAGGACCATGTTTTTTTAAACTTTTTATTGAAGTATAATATGTAAACAGAAAAATACACATACCATAAATGTACAGCATAACAAACTTTTGCAAATTGAACAAGTCATGTGAGCAGCACTCAGATGAAGAAACAGAACAGTGTCAGTACCCCAGAATTCCCCCTTGTGCTAGCTTCCCGCCATAACCTCCCCCTCAGTTGAATACTACCTTGGATTTGTGGAATAAATTGATGCCAAGGATCTCAAAATTATCCGAATTCTCTGTAATACTTGTTTTTCTGCATTAAGACAAAGATTAAGACAAATAAATATGTAAATCTATTTTAAGATTAGAGAGAAACTAACAAAGAATCAAAAATAAAGAGCACATATATACTTGTTGAAAATACGGGTAAACCTTAAAATATAATGTCTAATTATGGTTAAGACGAATAAAACATTTAGTTTCCTAATGACCATGTTTTCCAATTTCCATTTTTATAAAATCAGAAAAAACCAAGTGGTTTTCAGTATTCTCCTAAAGACATGTTGTTAAGCAAAAATTCCATAATTAAAAGTTAAAACCTGCTTAAGTCTTCAGGTGTTCATTGTCCAGTTGATCTTGCCTACTTGCCAACTGTGGGGGAAAAAAAAACAAAAACAACATATAGTAGAGGCAGAGGTAATACCCACCAAGAATCTTTGTAGTAAAAAGTAGAAATCAATAAAGGTTTTTATGGGAAGAATTTGGTAGTGGATGTCACATTCAGGAACTTTCTAGAGAACTACCTTTAATTTCTAGGGCCAAGTATGGTGGCTTACACCTGAAATCCCAGCAAATTAGGAGGCGAAGGCAGGAGAATTACGAGTTCAAGACCAGAAGCAACTTGGATAACTTAGCAAGACCCTGTCTCAAGATAAAAAGTAAAAAATAGGCTAGGGGTGCAGCTCAGTGGTAGGGTGTTTGCAAAACATGCATGAGGCCCTGGGTTCAACCCCCAAGTACCCCCAAAAGAGAGAGAGAGAGAGAACTACTTTTAATTTCTTGGAAGAAAAGTCAATCTGATAGTTTTTGTTGACTGTCCAGAATTTTCTGAGAGAGCCAGCCTTATAAAGTCTACTCTGTACAGAAGTGGCAGAAGTGATGAATGGAAAGGGCACAGCTGCATTTCCTCTGGTCTTCAGCAAAGCACCAGTGTCATTTCTTTTTCTCTTCCTGCCAGTGTGAATTGAATTTTAACACAGCTTTATGCATATAAAAGTATTAGCCACACAGGTAACTGGAGAATTGAAATTTCTGATCTCTTAATTTAAGAAATCGTACTGCCTGTGATCTAGAAAATATCAAACAAAAGCCATTACAGAATTCTGGTGTGGCAGGGAGATGGGAGATAATAAAAGGGGCATTGCAAGCCTGTTGACAGATTAGTTCACACACTGGAAAAGAATAGCTCTCCAAATGAGGTTTTATAGAGTTTTTAAAAAATTGGAGTTCTGTTTGTTGATTGTCCATAGATACGATACACACCCTTGTACACATAGTTTTATTGTTGGATGGGAAAATAACTCCTGGAATTACTTTCATATAACCTTATTATATTAACAGATTATAGCAGGTTTCATCAAACAAAAGAAATTATTTCAAATTGCTCTTTAATACCTTACGATTTCAGCAACTATAAATAGTAATTGTTTGCAATATGTAAAGCATACACTTGGAAATCATAAACACATACTAGTTCCTAATGTCAGGCATTGGCCTTTCAAAAATAATTGCTTTCATTACACAGTATCTCATGTTCTTATACTTTATGTATGTATTACATTTTTATCAGATTTTTAATACTTTATAGTTTTCAATATTTAATATTAAAGATTTCATGAATTTTTTGACAAAGGAGAGACTCCTCTATGATAGTCATTTCAGTTCTCTTTTACTATTATCTAAGAGCTGACTTTTGTCAAATGACTTAGAAGTCTAAGGAGATGATAAGCTTGTTAGTTCCCTCCACAGTTTTATTACTGTTTTCAGAGGGTTTATGATACTGGAATGCCCTAGCATTTTCTAATTTGTATTTGGTCATGATGTTATTTTTCAATCATTTTTATTTTTTATTACTATTTTAGTTAATATTTTTATAACAACATTGGTGAAATTGAGTAGTACATTAATCAGCATTCTCCAGAGTTGTTGTTGTTGTTAGGTGCCGTCGAGTCGCGCCCGACTCATAGCGACCCTCATAGGGTTTTCAATGGCTGACTGTTTCAGGATTGCCTTGGGAGTGGGTTGCCATGTCCTTCTCCCATTTTGGCGGTGCTGGGAATTGAACTCAGGACCTCAGAGACTGCAGAGCAGCACTCTACCAACTGAGCTAAATCCCAGCCCCTATTCTCCAGCGAGACAGAGTTAAAAAGAGAGAGAACCAAAGAAAGAGGGCAAAAGGAGGGAGGAAGAGGACTTTGATTAAGAGGACTTAATCAATGACTGCGTTATTATGGCTGATGACACTGTATTCAGCTGAGCCATGTTGTAAACTATGCTTACTTTTCCTGCTTTCCTGAAGTTAGTAATTGCTTTATTTGGATAGTGTGTTAGGTAGTGACAAAATACTTGACATACACAACCAGAAAGGAGAAAAGGTTTATTTTTGTCTCACAGTTTCAGAGGTTTCAGTCATGGTCACTTGACTCCATTGCTTCTGGGCCCATGCATGGTGAGGCAGCACATGATGGGGAGCATGTGGAGCAAAGTGGCTGACCTCATAACAGACAGGAGGCAGAGAGACAGGAAGGGGCCAGAGGCAAGGTTTGTCTTTCCAAGTCACGTCCCCTAGTGTCCTGCTTCCCCCAGATAGGCTCCACCTTCCAATAATGCAATTGTATTATGTATCCATCAATGAGTTAATTCATTGATTAGGTCAGAACCCTCCAAATCCAGTCACTTCCCAAGAGCCCTTGGGCTTACAACCAAGCTTTTAACATAGGCACCTTTTGGGAACACTTCATATCCAAGCCATAAATAGATAGTTTTCCGTGTACTCACCACTAATTCAACTCTGATTATATAACTCTTCTGTCAGGATGTTTAAATGTATCAGGGATTCTCTCAATTTCATCTTCCAGAAAGACCCTCCCTCTACAACTGCTAACTTACAACGTGCTTCATCTAGTCTAGATAGGTTTTTCTCCAAACCTGGTACTGCTGTCATCCCAGAGTTCCCTTCTTTCTCACCTGGGGCTTCCCTTGCCTCTCTCTAGTGTTGGATCTTCTGTTTCCTATAAGCTATAACTTTATTGTACCCACTCTTTTTAGAAACTCACCTCCAGTAGCTTCTGGAGAAAGTGAATATTTGAGATTTTCCATGTCTAAAAATGTCATTTTAAAATCTAATTTGATTTAACATTTGCTAATCGTACTACCCCCCACGTCTTTTAGCTTGTCACACTGTGGGGGCTTGTGTGTTGCTGTGATGCTGAAAGCTGTGCCACCAATATCTTAGATACCAGCAGGGCCACCCATGGTGAGCTTCCTGACTAAAAACTAGGGAGAAGGACCTAGCAGCCCCCTCGCAAAACAATTAGCCCTTGAAAACCCTATGAATAGCAGAGCACTGTCAAATGTACTGCTGGAAAATGAGCCTCCCAGGACATTGGGGTCAAACATAAAAAGATGTGCATGTCACAGTATTCAGTAGTGTTTTCATTTTGTCATACATAGGGTTGCTATGAGTTGGAGCCAACTCACTGGCAACCAACAACAGATAAGTACTAAGTTATGGTTAGATAGGAATAAGTTCTGGTGTGCTGTTGGCCACTGTGATGATTTTAGGTAACTGTAATGTACTGTGTAATTCAAAAAGCTAGAAAGGATTTTGAATGTTTTCACCACAAAGAAATGATTACTGTTTAAGGAGGTAGGTTTAACCTTATTTAAACATTACACATGCTGGGACACAGCAGTGCACATCTGTAATCCCAGTGCCTCAGCAAGTGGATGTAGAAAGATCTCGGAGTTCAAAGCCAGAAGCAACCTGCATAATGTAGCAAGACTGTGACTCAAAAATGAAAAAGGGGCAGGGTGTACAGCCCAGTGGTAGAGTACTTCAAAATATGTGTGAGGCCCTGGGTTCAACCCTTAAGTACTGCAAAAAATATCATACAGTATATACATGTATCGAGACACAGGATATAGGTGCCCCATAAATATGTGCAATTTTTGTGTTTGTGTATGTCAGTTAAAATTTAAACATTTTTTCAAAGTTTGGCTGGGTATAAAGTCCAAATTGAAAGTCTTCCCTTCTCCCTTTTGGAGGTAAGATTTCATTTCCCTCTAGTTTCAACATTGCCGTTGAGAAATCTGAAGCTTTTCTGATTCCTGAACTTATTTTGTCATCTGGCTTTTGATTTTTTTGATCCTTCTTTTTGGCTACTTTCTCTAAAATTTTACAGTGGAAGTCTTAGTGGAAGGCTGTGGTTCTGGGTTCTGTTAAGGAGAAAACTATTTGTGACTTTTGTTAATGACAGTACACAGATTTTATTGAAGGAGAACCATGGAAATAAGATACAGGGACCACTGCACAGGGTCTTGCTCTGGGGTAAAAGGATTGGGCTCAACAACTCCAACAAAGACAAGTGGGAATTTTTAACCAAGGAGCAGGGCTGGGGTCACTGGAAGGAAAACTATTAAGGAAACATCAGAGATAAAAGGGTTTGTGGCCAAACCAACTTGATAGGATTATTACTGAAGGTAGGCCAGGGTAATAAGATATTGATGGGGGGGTCTGATGCCAAGGGAAGAGGATCTCCCCTAAACTGACTTACATTATATCCTACAGGTATGGAGAGAGAACCTCAATGTCAGACCTACCTAGTGTAGGGAAGGGAAGTTTTCCTCTGCCTTCTTAGAGTGCCTGGCTGGGTCTGAATATAGAACTGACAAAGACAGATTAAGGGGCAGGGGTGGGGAGGAATAAGCAAACTTATTTACATTTAGTTAACTTATTTAACTTTATTTAATAAATTTTATATGACACAAGAACCTTCAGAAATGAAGACCCAACAAAACAGGGAAATTTGTTACTTGTATGTTAAGTTTGATGAAGAAGTGGATAGTCATGAAAAAATGTAACTGGACAAAAGATGATCTAATAGTAATAAGCAGAGGGAATTTAGCAAGGCCTGTTGGTTCAGATACTTCTCTTTGTCTTCAGAGATAAGAATGTTCCTTCATCAAGGTATAGAGAAGGCACCTCTCACTTGAGAGTCTAATGACCTACTTCAGAAGAATGTCAGAGAATTCTTTCTAGGTTTTATGACCTAGTTCTTGGGAAAAGGACAGGAGTAGGTCAGAGAGACTTTCCTGCTCTTGCAGTTTTCTCCTATTCCTTCAACTTAAAACAGTACCAATATGCCTAGATGTTTTATTTTGGAGTAGCCTGTTCTAAGCCTTATTATCAGAAAAAAACTCAGAAGAGCCTGACTAAAATTTTGGTCTCAGAGTCTTTTCAGTCTGGAAACTTGTTCTTCAGTTCTAGAAATCTTTTTTGAAGTTTCTTATTGATTACTTTCTCTCATCTGTTTTGTTCTTTTTCATTTACTAAAACTCCTATTATTAGAACTCCCTTATCCTTTTTTTTTTTCCCTCTCCTATGTTCCATCTTTTTGCCTTTTTACTATACCTTTTGGATGATTTTTACCAACTTTTTTATCTCCTAATTTTTTATGTCTTTCATTTCTGTTATACTTTTGTTGTCCTTGTTAGGTGCTGTCAAGTCAGGTCCAACTCACAGTGACCATGTGTACAAAAGAACGAAGCACTCCCCAACACTGTGCCATGCACACTATCTTTTTTAAGCTTAAGCTGTTGTTGCAGCCACTATGTCAGTCCATCTAGTTAAGGGTCTTTTTTCATTGACCTGCCACTCTCCCAAACATTGTGTCCTCCTCCAGGGACTGGTGCCTCCTGACAACATGTCCTAAATACATAAGACACAGTCTAGCCATGTTTTCTTCCAAGGAGCACTCTGGTTGAAATACTTCTAGGGTGAATTTGTTGGTTCTTTTGACAGTCCACAGTATATTCAATATTCATCTCTAGCACCATAATTCAAAAGCATCAATTTTTCCCATTTCTCTTATTCAGTGTCCAGCTTTCACAACAGTGTGATGTGACTGAAAATACCATGGCATGAGTCAGGCACACCTTTGTCTTCAATGTGACACTTTTTCAACACTTTAAAGAGGTCTTTTGCAACAGCTTTTCCCAGTGCAATGTGTCCTTTGATTTCTTGATTGCTGCTTCTATGGGTATTAACTGTAGAACCAAGTAAAGCAAAATCTTGGACAACCTCAGTCTTTTCTCTACTTTTCATAAAGTTGCTTACTGACCCACTTGTAAGGATTTTTGTTTTGTTGATGTTGAGGTACAATCCAACTCAAGGCTGTGTTCTTTGATCTTCATGAGTAAATGTTTCAAATGGTCTTCACTTTCAGCAAGCAGAATTGTGTCATCTGCGTAATGCAGGTTGTTAATGAGTCTTCCTTCAACCATGATGCTGCATTCTTCTTCATAAAGTCCAGCTTCTCTGATTATTTCCTCAGCATAGAGATTGAAGAGGTATGATGAAAAGATACTGCCCTGATGCATACCTTTCTTGACATTAAACCAGGCAGTATTTCCTTGTTTTGTTTGGATGACTGCTTCCTAGTCCTTTTACAGATTCCTCATGAGTACAATTAAGTGCTTTGGTATTCCCATTCTTCGCAATGTTATCCATAACTTGTGATCAACACAGTCAAATACCTTTGCATAGACAATAAAACAGACATCTTTCTGATATTCTGTTTTCAGCCAATATCCATCTGACATCAGCAGTGATATCCCTGGTTCCATGCCCTCTTCTAAATCTGGCTTAACTTCCTGCAGTTCCCTGTCAATATATTGCTGCAGTTGCTTTTGAATGACTTTTAAGAGCTTTTTTGTTCCCTGGATTGATCCTGTATGCTAACCTATTATTATTTCATTGCAGTTTCTTCTCTTATCTCCCTGAGGGTTTTATAATCTGTAAACTTTGATATTTTTGTTTTAGAAAGTTTCTTCCTCAGAGTTTGTTGTTATTGTTGTTAGGTGCCCTGGCATCAGTGTCCAACTGATACTGACTCTACGTACAACAGGTGAAACAATATTGTTACTGCTTCTGTGCTATTCATAGGGTTTTCAATGGCTGATTGTTTTGGGAGAGTGGGTTGCTGAGTCTTTCTCCCAAGCCAATAGCACCTGGTATTCCCAGGTGGTCTCCCATCCAAGTACTAACCAGGCCTGATCCTGCTTAGCTTCCGAGATCTGATGGGATCAGACTCCACAGTGGTACAGCTGCAGACTCAGTTACTAAGTATTTGCTATAAATACACAATTATATTTATCCTATCCCCAAAAAATATCCTATTATTGAGAGTTTTATTTGAAAATATTCCAAACACATAAAAACTCAGCCTGATCTGAATAGTCCAGGAGAAAGGTAATTAACCAGTTAAGCTAAATAAAATACAATTTAAACCATATTCTGTCAGACACTTTAGTGCTATCTCCCGTGATTCACTTATCTAAAATGTAAAATGAAAAAGTTAATAGTACCAACCCCAAAGTAGCGTAAGGACTTAGCAAGTAATATCTATAAATCCCTGAAGACAGTGCCTGACATATAGAAAGCAATGTATTAAAATTGTTGTTGTTAGGTGCTGTCGAGTTGTGTCCAACTCATAATGACTTTCATAGGGTTTTCAATGAGTGATTGTTTCGAGATTGCTTCAGGAGTGGATTGCCACATCCTCCTCCTGTTTTTGTGGTGCTGGAGATTTAACTTGGGTCCTCAGAGAGTGCAAAGCAGCACTCTAGCAACTGAGCTAAACTCCAACCTGCAGCTGTACCTCCCTGGCATTCGATCCCATCAGATCTCAGAAGCTAAACAGGGTTGGGCCTGGTTAGTACTTGGATGGGAGACTACCTGGGAATACCAGGTGCTATTGGCTTGAGAGAGGACTTGGCAACCCATTCTCAAAAAATAATCAGCCATTAAGCCAGGTGCAGTGGCACACACATGTAATCCCAGTGGCTCAGAAAGTGGAGGCAGGAGGATCACAAGTTCAAGACCAGAGGCAGTCTGCATAATATAGCAAGACCCTGTCTCAAAAAGTAAAAAAATGGGCTGAGAGTGCAGCTCAACGGTCCAGCACTTACAGAGCATGCAAGCACAAGGCCCCGGGTTCAACCCCCAGTACTGCAAAAAAAATGAAAAAATCAAAAAATCAGTCATTGAAAACCCTATGAATAACAGAGAAGCACTGACAAAAGTGTCAGGCATGACGCAGTGTTGGGTAGTGTATCGTCTGTTGTATATAGGGTTGCTATGAGTCAGACCTGACTCAACGGCACCTAACAAGTATTAAAATTAGCTACCACTAAGTACCCAGAACTGGGAATATAAAGTTGAGAATAAGACCAGAGTCCAGTCCTTCAGGAACTCATACCCTGGTGAAGCCAAATAAAAACAAATGAGAAAACATTGCACAACCTATGTAACAGAATTTTAATTCAAAACACAGGACTAATACGGAAGGAAAAATGAACAGTACAGAGGATTAAGTCTTTATGTGGCTGAGAAATCAAAAGATGCTTTGCAGAACCAGTTAGATTTAGCTTTGTTTATTGTCTGTTTATCATTGATATAGTTATAAAACATAATTAAATGTAAATAAGAGTTCTTGAAATAGAATATTTGTCATGCATTAAAGATATAATTTTTATCAGCAAAAACTGAAAATTTGAGGAGAGAAAAAATGGAAATGCTAAAATTTTTCACCCTAAGGGTGAAATCAATCAAAAACTACTTTGTTCTTAAATTTTTTAGAGAGAAAAGTGGATTTCAGAATGTTTATTTTAAGCTTTTATATAACTACTACTAAAGTAAAATATTTATCATTTATATAAGCATGTAACTTTGTGCCAAGTACTATGCAAAAGACTTAGATCTTGCGAGCTGGGGTTTTTGTTTGTTTTGTTTTGTTTTGTTGTTTGGTGGGTTTTTGTTGTTGCTGTTGTTTTGCAGTACTTGGGGTCGAACATGGGTTCACACATACTTTGCAAGTGTTCTACCACTGAGCTGCACTCCAGCCCCCCCCCCTTTTTTTTTGAGTCAGGATCTCACTCACTAAATTGTGCAGGTTGCATGTGGCCTTGAACTTGCAATGTTCCTGCCTCCACTGCTCAGGTCCCTGGGATTACAGGTGTGTCTCACTGCACCTGACTCTATAGTGGTTGGAATATAAAATGTTCCCCAAGGGTGACATTTGAATGCTTGGTCCCCAGTGGGTGGTGCTATTAAAGTCTGGGAGGTAGCCTCGAACCAGGTGGCAGAAGTAAATCACTGGGAGCAGGCCTTTGAAGATTTTATTGGGTTTCAGTGTTAAGCTGGTCCTCTCTGCTCCTGGTCCACCGTGACATGAAGAGGTTGCACGCAGGCTCCTGCTACCATGGACTGAGCTCCTCAGCCATGCCTTCCCTGCAGCTGTGGACTAATAGCGTCTGAAACGGAGCTAAAATAAACCTTTCCTTCCTGAGTTCTCTCTATCAGGTATTTTGGTCACAGCAGTGTACATATTAACCCATTTGTTCTTTGAGAAAATTTATTGATGTAGGAAAATACAACATAGTAAGTGAAAAGTTAAATCAGGTAGTAAAACATCACAATTTTTAAATATATTCATAAAATGTTTTTAAATGTCCTTACACAATAAAAGCACCGTTTCTGAGTAACAAATGGTTGCTGATTTTTCTCTTTTAAGTACTTTCCTTACCTGTTTTCCAAATTTGTTGTAATGTTGTACTTATTACTTATAAAATAAGAATAAAAGATGGGAAATGTATTAAACTTGTACTGCAGAATGAGAGATGGAATTTAAAGGGGAAGATTATCAGAGGAATAATGTTCAATGAGTAGAAGAAAGAAATGCTTTTTAACTCACTGGCTTCCTCTGTTTGTGTATGTACAAAGATACATACAAAGAATCATTTACTTCTCAACATTTCCTCTAAACCTAAGAGTTCATGCTTATTTTATTATTTTTTTCTTTTTTGAACCAGAGTTATATACACACCTGGACACACTGATGATCACATGGCTCTACTCTTAGAAGAGGAAAATGCCCTCTTTT
Source organism: Pedetes capensis (assembly GCA_007922755.1). Taxonomy (NCBI): domain Eukaryota; kingdom Metazoa; phylum Chordata; class Mammalia; order Rodentia; family Pedetidae; genus Pedetes; species Pedetes capensis. The sequence goes on along the minus strand of VMDO01005449.1, from coordinate 25,258 downwards.
CTGGGGATTGCATCCTAGGGGAAGGAACAACTGTATTTGAAGACCTCTATGATTATATGAACTCTCTAAGAGAGTTACTGAAAATCAAAGCTGATATTATATACCCAGGCAAGTAATTTTTTTAATCTAGCAAACCATTCCTGTCAAATGATGAGGAAGGTTCATTTTGGCTGCCTCCGTGTGTATTCAGCCTATAAGAAATACATATCAACTACTTTAAATTATATGCCTAATCATGCTTCGCTATACAATTAAGTTAAAAATCTCAAAATATAAGATGCAACTATATGAATACATGAAAAAAGGAGGGAGAAGGGAAAATAATGAGAACGTAACACATGATTGCATACAATTTTCATTAGATGTTAATTAAAATATTACTATTTTTATTTCTTTATACTGTTCTGTAAAATATGTAAGATGAAAAGAAAACAAACATTTGTAAAATACACAAATTCTTTTCAACATCTACACAGCTGTTAATGAAACTGTAAAGCAAAGGAAATAAGTTCACATAGAAATAGGAAAGATTTTTTTTATTCCATAAGCTACTGTCATTTTTGTTAACTTTATTTCTATTGTGAACCACATTTCAGCTGTGCAGCCTTGGGTAACATTTGACTTCTGAACTTCAGATTATTAATTCACAATACTGAAATATCAGTAGTTTCCATAGCAACTGTAAAATGATATATTTATTTCCATTCTCTAGGAAAAGAACCTGTTGTTAGTATCTCACATTCATATTGTACCTTCCATCTGAAAAGCTAAGAAAGACAAAGGTGCAGAAGGAAAAGAGAACAAGATTAATTTTCTGAGTTCATCTAATTTAGTCCTAACCAAACAGCCATGAGAAGACTCCAGCCATACCACCCTGACTTCTAATCCCGTCTTATCTTGGAAGCTAAGCAGGGTCAAGCTGTTCAGTCCTTAGATTAGAGACTCCCTGGGAATACTGGGTGCTGTAAGTGTGGAAGAAGGACCTGGCAGCACACTCCTTAAAAAATCAGCCAAGGAAAACCCTATGACTAACAGAGAAGTGCTGACACTAGTGCTAGTGGCACAGGGTCAGGCATTATTTCCTTCTCTTGTAGATAGGGTCAGTATGAGTAGACCCAACTCGATGGTGCCTAACAACAACACAGTGTCATCAATACACTTACATTCTCTCATGAATTCCTACTGCTGAAGAATAGGAAACATACAGTGGAGCTGGACACTTAGATTACTATCGTAACATAAAAGCAATAGACACTGATAGCTGTTTTCAAAAGAGAGGCGTTCAGTGCACTCACACTCAAGCTAAGCCAATGAAAGGCTGCCTACAAAAGGTTCATACAGTGTTTAAGTCCAGTGAAATGACACATTAACATACCAGTTTGTATATGAATTATGTTCTGTAGCCATAGCTACCATATATTGAAGCCTGCTCCCCAACAGGTACTTTGCAGGGGCATTTACAGCTGTCATGTTCACAAAAACCCTCCAAAATAGGTAGTGGAATGCTCATTACAGAGCTGAAGAAACAGGCTCAGAGAGATTCACAGATTTCCTCACAAAGTTAATAAGGGGTTGTTGCTGCTAGGTGCTGTCCTATTGTATCCAATTCATAGGGACCCTATGTAGGGTTTTCAATGGCTGATTGTTTTGGGATTACTTCCAGAGTGGATTGCCATGTCCTTCTCCCATTTTTGCAATGCTGAGGAACAAACCTAGGGCCTCAGAGAGCACAGAGCAGCACTCTACCAACTTAGCTAGCTGAATCTAGCCAGAGCCCAGTGTTGTTTATGTGATAGTAGGTTTGCCTGCTTCTGGATATTTTGTTTTCAAATATTTGAACCATCCCTTTTGCAGACTTGTATAATATGTTAATTTGTATTGTCTTAAAGAGCAAGTATATTTTAGTGTAATTCAATCTGATCAAAATTTCTAAATCACACCAGGCATAGTAGCACACATCTGTAATCCCAGTGATTACAGTACCTTGGGAGGTACAGGCAGAAGGATCATGAGTTCGAGGCTAGAGACAGCCTGTGTAACTTAAAAGACCCTGACTCAAAAAAATTAAAAATTAAAAATGGGCTGGGGGTGCAGTTCAGTGGTAGAGCACTTGCAAAGTTATGGGCAAAGCCTTGGGTTGAAGCCCTAAGTACTACCAAAAATTTTGTTTTTCTAAATTACTAGCCTGGACATAAGATTCTTAAAGCCCTGCTGTAGGTCTTATGATATATATATATATATTTTTTTTTTTTTTTTTTTTGGTAGTTGGGGGCTGAGGCCTCACACATACTTTGCAAGTTGTCTACCACTGGGCTGCACCCCCTAACCCATTTTTTATTTTCTACTTTGAGTCAGAGACCTACTGAGTTGTACAGGTTGACTCTGGCCTCAAAATCATGATCCTCCAGCTTCAGCCTCCCAAGTTGCTGGACTCACAGGAATGCACCACCATATCTGGAAAGTCTTGTGAATTTTTAATAGAGCTTTGTCAATTACATGAAGCTGATTTTTGCTTTCCTCCTTTTCAGTCTTTTATAAATAAGCATACCATGCTGGTTAAAAGAAGAGTACAGAATTGTTAAAAACTGCACCAGGCATGGTGGCACACGCCTGTAATCCCAGCGGCTCGGGAGGTGGAGGTGGGAGGATAGCAAGTTCGAGACCAAAAGCAGTCTGCGTAACTTAGCGAGACCCTGTCTCAAAAACTCAAAACAAAGGGCTGGGGGCGCAGCTCAGTGGCCCAGCACTTGCAAAACATGCAGGCACGAGGCCCTGGGTTCAACCCCCAGTACTGCAAAAAAAAAAAAAAAAAAAAAAAAAAAAACAAAGAATCCCAATTCTATCCACTCTTAACTGTGTAATTCTGGATTGATTATCTATTTTCTGTGCTTCTGTGTCTGCTATAAAAAAGCGATGATACCTATCTAATGGGATTCTTAAAAGTATAACTTACATCAAGCAGGTAGACCACTGTCTGGCACATAGGGAGCACTATAAACATTGTTGCAATTGCTGCTTTCATTGCATATTGTTAAAACCTATTTTATATTTTAATGTCCACAATAGCATTTTATATGGATTTTATTTGATATAATTCTCTAAAATTTTTGACATTGTACATAATTTTTAAATCTCTGATACCTATGTAGTTTCTGAAATAATACATATTTGTGTCTTTAATGTGCTTTTTCAGTATATCATATGAATTATTTTTAAATGGAGTGAATTAACTTGGATTATACTTAATATTTTTATTTGATTTAAGTAATTTATATAATTATTTTATTTTAGGACATGGTCCAGTAATCCATAATGTGGAAGCTAAAATTCTACAATATATTTCTCACAGAAATACCCGAGAAGAACAAATTCTTACATTAATTCGTGAGAACTTTGAAAAGTCATTTACAGCAATGGAGCTTGTAAAACTGATTTACAAGGTAATTTTCATTTATCTTATTTGTACATAGCCACAAATTTATTAGAATAAATAATCTACTTAATAAATTATATATATGTACATATAGTAAACTTGCCACATCGCAGATCAGAGCAGGTCTTTTAATTTTATAAATAATGTCACTTGTCTAGAATTGAAGTCAGTAATCTCACCTTCTAGAATTGGTGGTGTTGTTAGGTGCCGTCGAGTCGGTCTCCAACTCATAGTGACCCTCATAGGGTTTTCAATGGCTGGCTGTTTCAGGATTGCCTTAGGAGTGGATTGCCGGGCCCTTCTCCCATTTTTGCGGTGCTGGGAATTGAACTCGGGACCTCAGAGACTGCAGCGCAGGACTCTACCAACTGAGCTAAATCCCAGCCCACCTTTTCTAGAATACCATAGTTTAAAAAAATCTGTAAGAAAAAATATTCATCCTGAGCCATTATTAAATCTTATTTATTTTACTCAGCAGGAGAAATTGCTACAGACATTTTTATTGTTGTTGTTATTGTCAGGTGCTGTTGAGTCGTGTCCGACTCATAGTGACCCTCAGGGTTTTCAATGGCTGATTGTTTTCTGGATTGCCTCAGGAGTGGATTGCCATGTCCTTCTCCCATTTTTGTGGTGCTGGGAATCGAACCTGGGACCTCAGAGTCTGCAGAGAGGCACCCTACCAACTGAGCTAAATCCTGGCCCTGACATTTTTTATAATAACATATTATTCTAGCCATCTTGATTTTCTTGTGTCCCGACTTGCACTGAGTGAGACAGGGTTTTCTGCTTCAATAAATGTGGGGAGAAGTTGTGGCAGTGCCTACCAAAAGAGAAAATATCCATCCAAAAACTATGAGTAAAGTCATACATGGGGAAAGAGGCCCACATCTCAGTGTGTAGCCTCTGAGCATATCCCTGTGTAATAGCACTACATGGCAATCAGTGTTACTCAGTTTTCAGCAAAGGTTTATTAGATGTCTGCTATGTTGGTAGAGTAGTTTAGCAGTTGCAAGTGTAGGCTTTGGAGTGAGATTACAATTGAGTTTAAAATGTCCCACTACCACAGTGTGTATAGCTATAAGGTATATGCGACTGTTACTAAAGATAGTTTGGAAAGTTGACCTGAGGCTAGTTGCAGTTAGTAAAGGACTTTAATGTCCTATAGCCTTAAGTCATCAATAGTTAAATCATATTCAGTGTGCATTGTTTTAAAAGAAAGGGATAAGTTGGGTACTGTGGCCCATGCCTGTAATCCCAGTGACTCCAGACGCTAAGACATGAGGATTGTGAGTTCAAGACCACAGGCAGCCAGTGAAATTTAACAAGACCATGTCTCAAAATAAAAAATAAAAATAAAAAGGGGGCTGGGAGTACAGCTTGGTGGTGGAGCACAGTGAGTTCAGTCCCCTGGAACTGCATAAAAAATAAAAATTAAAAATAAAAGAATGAATGGTTAAAACATCTAAAGACTAATAAAATGTCATTGTCCTGGGCTGGAGTTATAGCTCAGGGGTAGAGCACTTCCCTGGCATGAAGAGGGCCCTGGATTCAATCCCCAGTGCATCCAAAAGAAATATTTAAATTGTTTGATACAGTTTATTTCCTCCTTATACAGAATATAGCCTCACTGGCCTATAGTTTGGTATGTTGAGGGGTTTTTTATAAGCTACATACAGATAGCAAAACTCTCTCGTAATCCTCACAGATGAGTCATCAAATAGCTGCCAATGCCTAAACAAATACCGGTCTGCTTTCAGAGGTATATTCAGTGTGTGTACAGAAGTGTATTCACCATGCAAGTGTGTGAAACACCTTATGCATATAGAATGGCATTAGGTGCTCTAGAAAATTTATTTAGTATTTATTGAATATTTTTATATGCCCCACACTGTAGTAAGTGCAGGGATACAAATATGCCTACAGATCTCTACCTTCAAGAAATTCATGGTTTAATGAAGACAGACATGTTCAACAGATACTTGTAATACTGACTCTATCATAATAATTTCTGTTCACTGAGTGCATTATTACATGCTAGACACTACCCTAAGTGCTTTATACTGGTTGAGCATCCCGAATCCAAAATGCTGTGAAATCCAAAATGCTCTAAAATTTGAAACTTATCATGTGGTGACAGGCAAAACATTTCATATTTTGAAGCATTCTGAATATTAAAATCTTGTGTTTTTCCACATCAAACTTCCTCTATACTCTATACTCAGAAGATCAGAGCACAGAAATAGAAATCAGTTATACCTACTAAGATGCAAGATAATGAGGCTTGTCTGGAAACCCTTCAGAAACTTATTAGATGAATTGAATATTGTATAAAGAGCAACATTTTCTGGGTCAGAGTAGAGAAAGGAGGTTCTAGACAGAACAAAGGATATGTTCAAACACTAGATGTAATAAAAGAGCACTATGTGTTTGAAAACCCACAAAGAAAGTCCATGTAATTAGAACACATATTGCTTATGTGGATGTATAGTGAGGGAGCCCAGGTAAAGAGATGGAAAAAGGAGGTGCAATCAGATCACAAAATGCCTTCATTGCCCGCTAAAAAAATTTGGGCGTCAGTAATCTGGAACTTACAGATTTTAGGCAGGAAACTCACATAGCAAGATCTAGACAGTCACACTGGTGGCTATAGTGTATGGTTCTGAAGCTTAAGGGAAAGTTAATGGTTAAAAGTTCAGATTTGGGAATCACTGATGTCTGTTACTGCTGTGGTGAGTTGGCTGAGTGAAAAAGAGAAGAAAGCCAATGATAAAACTTATTGTAAACATCAGTATTTAAGAGAAGTCAGCCAGGTGAGGTGCCAATGCCTGTAATCCCAGTGACTAAGGAGGCAGAGGACAGAGGCAGCCTGCATAATTTAGCAAGTCCCTGTCTCAACATAAAAAAGGTGAGGGGGATGCAACCCAGTGGTAGAACCTCCCACTACCACCAACACAAAAAAGAGAGAAGTCTGAGAAAGAATATCCAAGATAAAGAATAATGATAAGAGGTGAGATAAAAGAGATCTTCAAAACAGAGAAACTAGGCTATAGATTTCAGGTACAGTGAGACTGAAAAGAATCCACTGAATATTGCCTGAGGTAATTTGATGATCTTGGCAGAATATTTTCAGAGAATAGGAATGGAAATACTGAATTTAGTCAAGCTTGGCTTCAGAACTATGATACTTAAAGAGTGAAAGAAATATTTGCTTTGTTTTTCATTCAGATAACAGTTATCAATATTACATTACTGCTTTAACAAAAATAAAGGAAAATTGTAAGCTATAAGGAATAAAGATATTTTCATGTAACCTAATAAACCATAGGGCCAACTCTGTTCAAAAACTATCTTAAGAGAAGCTCATGCCTGTAATCCCAGCAACTCAGGAGGCAGAAGTAGGAAGATCTCAAATTCAAGACCAGAAGCAGCCTGCATAACTTAGCACGACCGACCCTGACTCAAAATAAGAAAATAAAAAATGGGGGGTGGGGATGCAGCCCAGTGACAGAACACTTACAAAGTATGTTCGAGGGCCTGGGTTCAACCCTCAAGTACCACAAAAAAAATGTGTGTGTGTGTGTGTGTGTGTGTGTGTGTGTGTGTGTGTGTGTGTGAAAACAGAAAAAATAATTTTAAAAAATCTGAGAATTTTTACATTTATTTATTCATTTATTAATTAGTTCCTACTGTGCACCATTACACTAAATACCAAGAATTCAGTAATGAACAAAACAAACTGCTGTTTTATGGCACTTAGTCTATTTTGTCTATTGGAGTATATAGGAATATATTATCTTAAAGCAAGACCATTTACAAAGTGAAATTTGTTATGTTATTACTATTTAAAAATGTGTTTAAGTTAAACTTTTCTTTTTCCAACACTGGGTGGTTGAACCCAAGGCCTTGTGCATGCTAGGCAAGTGGTCTAGCACTGAGTAGACACTCAGCCCTTTGTTATTTCAAGACAGGCTCTTGCTGGGTTGTACAGACTGCCTTGGCCTTGAAAGTGTGATCCTGCTTCTATTTTCCTGAGTAGCTAAGCTTTTCTTTTTTTGGTGTACTTTTGTTTTCCTTTAAACATTTCAGAAAGAAAAATAAATGATTTTTTTTTATTTTTTTATTTTATTTTTTTATTTTTTTTTAAAGAAATATCGCTAGGAATATAGCTCAGTGGCAGAGTATTTCCCTAGCATGTACAAGGCCCTGGGTTCAATCCCCAGCACTACAAAAAAAAGTTTTCTTTCATCCTTGTTTTTCCTTTAGAATACTCCTGAACATTTATATAAAATGGCTGAACATAATCTCTTGCTTCATTTGAAAAAGTTAGAAAAAGAAGGAAAAATATGTAAGTATATTTCCAAATTTTAATGCTATTAAAGTATTTTTACAGATGCACTGATTTTCTTTTAGGAAAAACAGCACCCATCAGAGTTTTCCCCCAAATATCATGAAGTTGGAGAGACAGGCAGTAGGAAAGTTGGCAGCACAAGGCCAGTTGACCACAAATTGGAACCAGAAACTCCCACAGGAGTTAGAATCCCACAGAATTCCATTCCTCACCCACCACTGGAAGAGTAGCTTCTCTTCTAGACCCCAAGGCCAGGAAGAATTTTACATGTGGAAGATGTGGAAATAGTACAGGTTTTAAGCAGTAGCAAAGGTAGTAAAGTCAGAGATACTAAAGTAGCAGTTCTGTAGTTATTAGATTAATTTGTCCAATTAATCATCTTTATAGAAGCTTAATCCTTAAAATCAAGGGGTTATTCAAACCTTGAATTTTGTGTAGGAGCCTCAGCAGTGTGTTTACCAGTACAAAAAAAATTATATTGAGCAACAAAATTTTTAAAATGAGTGCTTTTTCTAGCCCCAAGATAAAGTCCAGTGGATTTACTTGTCTTTTGTTTTTACTCTCTGCTTTTCTTTCTACAGTTAGCAACACGGATCCTGACAAGAAATGGAAAGCTATACTTTAGTTTCATATTAATGAAAGCTTTGCTTTGCTTTTAGAGGATGGTATGTTTTCTTTGCTATGGATTATTTATACAGGATATAAAATGTAGAACTTGAAAAACAACTCTAGATATATTTCAAAACAAAATCATATTTACTCTAAAATATATCAATTACATTATATGTCTATATATAGGTTATTTGTCTAAACATGATCTTATAACATTTTACCAAAAATTCATAATCTAATATTTTATGAACTTTCTATAGGTTAAATAAAATGGTTACTTTAAAAATAATACAATTTGCAGAATTTAAACTGGATATTATTCTTTGAGAGTAGTTATCCATTACCAGTGGTTAATAATACTGATTTCTCTAGTTACTTCATTTAATAGCACAAATTTCTGTATCCTCCTTCCTTTTCTTCAACCCTTATTTCCATCAATCATTTCATGTTGGTTCTATAACTCTGTATCATATGCATTTTCTTATAATGTTATTCTAGAAATGGTTTGTGTAAATCAGCTTTTGGTAATTGAAAATATTAAATTTTCAACTAAAATTGTTGTTGTTGCAGTTGTTAGGTGCCATTGAGTCACAGTCCAACTCAAAACAACCCTATGTACAACAGAATGAAGCACAACCTGGCACTGTGCCATGTCTGGCACTATTATCAGTGCTTCTCTGCTATTCACAGGGTTTTCAGTGGCTGATTGTTTCAGGAGTGGGTTGCCAGGTCTTTCTCCCAAAGGCTATTGCACCTGGTATTCCCAGGCGGTCCCTCATCCAGGGATTAACCAGGCCTGACCCTGCTTAGTTTCCTAGATAAGATGGGATTGAAAGCCAGGGTGGTACAGCTATAGGCAACTAAGAGTATTATATGATGAATAATTATTTTTGTAATCCATTAGTATAACCAATATACTTTCCAAGTTTAAATATTATTATATAAGTAGTCTTCATATTATGTATGAATTATATAAAAAAAAATTAGAGGGTTGTAAGACAAGGCCTTTTTAAAATGTAAATCATGTGAAATGGTGGTTGAGTCACAGGGTAACTTGCTAAAGTTTATTTAATCCCCAAAATTGCCAAACTACAATACTGAAATAAGCTTAGAATCCCAAATGTACCTTCCTTAGTCTTCTCTATAGGTAGTCAAGAAATCCAAAGACGCATTGCTCTAGGAAAAGCTGTGGCAAAAGACCTCTTTAGAGTATTGAAAAGCAAAGATGTCACATTGAAGACGAAGGTCCGTCTGACTCATGCCATGGTATTTTCAGTCGCATCATATGGTTGTGAAAGCTGGACATTGAATAAGAGAGACAGAAAAAGAATTGATGCTTTTGAATTGTGGTGCTGGAGACGTCTATTGAATATACCATGGACTGCCAAAAGAACCAACAGATCTGTCCTAGAAGAGGTACAACCAGAGTGCTCCTTGGAAGCAAAAA
>VMDO01005449.1:0-15318 GCA_007922755.1 Pedetes capensis | reverse complement strand
TAACATAACAACACATAGGTAAAATTTCAATTCTTTTTTAATTTTCTTTAAATCCTCATCTTTTTCCACCCCTTTTCCCAAGGTGCCTAGCTTTTTCATGCTACTCTAACACACTTATTCTCATACCATGGAGAATACTCAGTTCTCATATACCCAGAACTGTTCCATATTACAAGATAGCTGTAAATTCAACACCAAAGAATCAAACAACTCAATTAGCAAATGGGCAAAGAATCTGAATAGACATTTCTTCAAAGAAGTGTATAAATGTACAATAATCACATGAAAAGATATTCCACATCATTAGAGAAATACAAATCAAAACCACAAGATACCACTTAATGTCCATTAGGATGTCTATTATTCTTTTCTTCTTTTTTTAAATAAGGTTGGGGTGGATATGCAGAAATTGGAACCCTTGTGCATTACTGATAGGATCATAAGATGGTATAGCTTCTATGAAAAAGAGTGTAATACTTCTTCAAAAAATTAAACATGGTTACCAAATAATCCAGCAGTTCCACTTCTCAGTAGATACTCCCAAAAAATTGAGAGCAAGGACTTGAACAAATATCTGTATACCCATAATCACAGCAGGATTATTCACAGTAGCCAAAATGTGGAAGAAATGTATGTCCAATGAAGGATGAAATCAAGTGGTATATTTACCACAACAGACTATTACTCCACTTTAATGAGGAAGGAAATGCTAACATATGCTCCATCATGGATGAACCTTGAAGACATTATGCTAAATGAAATAAGCCAGTCATAAAAGAACAAATACTATATGATTCCACATACATGAAGTACCTATAATGTTCAAATTTATAGAGACAGAAAATAGAATGGTGAATGCAGGGACTGGGGAAGGGGGGAAATAGAGTTATTGTTTAGTGGGTAAGGAGTTTCAGTTTGCAACAATGAAAAACATTTTGGAGAGGAACAGTGGTAGTGATTGCAAAGTAGTGTGGATGTACTTAATGCCACTGAATGGTACCCTTAAAATAGTTAAAATGATAAATAATAACTAAATATCCTCCTCACTTCTACCATCAAGACATGAAAAAATACCAACATATCAACAAATTTTAGACAAGAAATCTCGTTTTATGAGTATGTAAATGATTAGTTTACTTACTCATTTGCTGGTCTCTATTCTTCCAATAATATTTGAATGACAACACCACACATTTGGTCAAATCAGAAAGCCCAGAAGTCATTCTTAATTTGCCTACCTTCCTCATCTATTCAAATCTTTACCTGCATAATTCATCACTACCTCTTACTCTACCAGTTCTTAGTCCAGACCATCCTCTTCTCTTCTCTAAACTAGTTTGGTAACCTTTAACTCTCAGCTCCCTACTTCCATTCTTGGAGGAAGATAGGAGACTGAGCTAAAAAGGACATTCTAAGCTGAGGAAACTTGTGGAAATTGCTGTCCTTTTATAGTGTCGTGGCATACTTTCAATACTATACACTGAATGTGGATCTTTTGAAAGATGGGTGATGATAGAAAACTATTAAGTTTATGAGTTATTAAAAGAGTCTAGCAACAGAGCTTTAACAAAAAACACTGTTATTACATTAAATGCTTTGTGCTAGATACTTGGCCAGGGACTGGGGAAACAAAAGTGAACAAAACAGTGTCTCTGTTCTCAAAATAAGCTCATATTCTACTTGTGGAGACACACAATGACAAAGTGTAGTACCATTATGTTTGGAATAATGGAAGAATGTCTACCATGGTTAGGTTATAGAAGGCTGCTAAGAGAAGCCTGAGCTCAGTCTGAAAAGATGAGTAAGTGGTAGCACTCAAAGTTAGGGGTGTTGGGAAAATAGAAGAATTATTCCATTCAGAGGAAATTGTGTATATACACATAAACTGATATGGCAGAACATCCCATGGTTGGAAAGCTAATTTATATGACTTAGGATATACGATGTTTATGGTTGAGGTCATAGGGATAACAAGAACCTCATGAGAACATAGAAATCACACATGAACCAGTATATTGTCATCGAGCCATGTTTCACACAGGCTAGAGTACAGTTGTCCCCTTACTCGTGGGGATACATTCCAATCCCTCAATACTGAAGATAGTTTTGAGTCAAATATGTTTTTTCCTACATGTACATACCCAAATAAAGTTTAATAAACTAGACGCAATAAGAGATTAACAACAGTGACTAATAATGTACTAGAACTATACCAAGGTACGGTGAAAAAGTTATGTGAAAGTGCTGCCCCTCTATCTCTAATTGTACTTCCACCTTTTTCCCCCACACTACTTTCCCTCCCCTGCCCCAGGGCCACACACATGCTAGGCAAGTGCTCTACCCCTGAGCTGCACCTCCAGCCCCTTTATTTTTTGAGACAGGGTCTTGCTAAATTGTGCCAGCTGCCTCTGACCTTGAACTCAAAACCCTTCTACCTCAGTCTCCTGAGTCATCACCTTTTCACTTAAAGGAAACACTTTACAGCTTCTCCTTGGCAAATCTGAATTGCCAGCATTACTACTTTTGTGCTTTGTGACCATTATTTAGTAAAATAAAGGTTACTTGAATACAAGCACTGTGATACTGTGACAGTTAATCTGGTAACCAAGAGGGTTACTAAGTGACTAACGGGCATGTGGTGTACACAGCATGGATAAGCTAAATGAAAGAACCATTCACATCCTAGGTGGAACAGCAGGACAGCATGAAGTTTCATCTGACTACTCAAAGAGCTATGCAGGTCAGGTTCCAGGGCCATCCTGGTACTTTATAATCTCAGTAGCAAGAGTTTGTCTCCTACTGTTATAGTTATTTCATTCCTCTATTTCTAGTATTCTGGCCAATTCCTTTACCCTCCATTCAGTCTACACAGTAGTGTTGGAATACTCAAGAGTTTCTGCATACTCACTTTCCATTTACTCAAGATTTCCTATGGTCTCCTTGTTATCACCTCTGCCTTCTCCCTGTAAATCTTTAGTTTCTATTTTGCAACCATGTAGCTCTTTTTGTCTCTCAGCCCCAGAGCTCTTCACAGAGGAGAACCTGATGGGTGTAAACATAATGTTTTGGTTCTTTTGCCATGTTCTCTTATGTGTTACTGACCAGCCTTTGTGGTGATTGTGGGGGAACAGTCATCTGGTCCAGTTTTATCAGAAGTGGAGAGGAACCTCATTCAGCAGAGACAGTGGTAATGGTAATGTTCTGAGTTTTATTTCAGTACAGCAGAGGAAAAATAAAAGCAGAAGAGGATGTCAATGGTAGTAGCAGAGGAGGTAGCAGATATCAGAGATAGTTAAAAGGAGGAATAGCACTTGGAGACCTGATGGATCTTAAGAGATTAGGACTGGGTAGAAAGGAAGAAGTCTAAGAAAGCTGTACATTTCTGGCTTGGGCACTGGGTGAGTGTTGATAGTCAAGACAAGAATATGGGCAATGGGGCAGGTAGAGTGTGGAAGGGAGGAAAATGCAATGTCCCATAGATATGAGTTTGAAGTACAAGAGAACACCCAAAAGGAGATGCCTAGTAAGAGCTGAGATATATGAAAATGGAGCTAAATAGATAGGATATACGTTGTTATGTTGTTGTTGTTAGGTGCTGTCATATTGAATCTGACTCATAGTGACCCTATGTACAGCAGATCGAAACACTTCTCAACTCCATGCCAGGCACACAATCTTATTTATGTTTAAGCCCATTGTTGCAGACACTGTATCAATCCATCTAGTGGAGGGTTTTCCTTTTTTTCGTTGACCTGCCACTCTCCCAAACATGATGTCTTTCTCCAGGGATTGATCTTTTCTGACTACAGTATGTTGTTATAGATGACAAAAATTTCTTTCTAACTAGCTTAAGAAAAAGGGGTAGTTGGTTGGCACACTTAACTGATCGAAGGATTAGAGTGGAGCCAGGCTTGTTTACAAGAACAAGAATCTGTCACCTCCATTTCCGTCTTGCAGGTCAGGGACCCCATAGTTGAGATGACTTCTTCACATGATGGAGGATGTGGCTATGGACAGCTCTGGACACATACCCTAACCACTCCACAAGCAGCAACGCAAGCTGCTGCTTCCAGCTTCAATATGAATGAGTCATAGGGGAAGGACTCAATGATTTATATGGCTTATAACCCGTTCCTTAGACCAGTCCCTGTAGTCAAGGAAACAGGAGGTGCTATAGTTGGCTCTACTTATGCCTACTGCTATGGCTAGAGTAGGTGAGGTCTGTTCCCAGAAAAAGTGTGTCACAGGAAGATTGTGGGCAAATAATTGTTTCCTTACTGCATAGCTTTCCCTTCTTTGAAACGTGTGGAAAATATATAATAAGAGTTCAGTAACTCAAGAGTAATTAAGCCAGTTCTTGGACCTTGACCTTTTTTTTTTTTTTTTTTTTTCCTTCTTTTCTTTTCCTTTCTTTTTTTTTATTTTGGAGACAGGGTCTCGCTACCCCAGGCTGCCCTTTGACTCACAATTCTCCTGCCTCACCCTCCAAGTACTAGGATCACAAATGTGCACCACCATGACTAACTATACAACCTTAATCTTTTATGTATATGTTTCTATGAGACTCTGAGTTTTTTAAGTTATTTTGGAGCATTTTCATCTTTCCAGATTGTCATTTCAAGAAGTCCATCAATGGCTGGTAGCAAGGAAACTAGAATCCTGAAGAAAATGAGGAAAGATTCATATGCAAAGGTTCTTCATTCTGTCAGTGCTGGATATCAGTGTCCCATCCTTTACCAGTCTCTCTGCTTATCAGAGCAACAGATCAGAATGAGACTTGCTGCTAATTTCTATGCAACGTCCAGAATAAGAACATTCTCATTATCAGTCTCTTCTCTCCTGTTTTTGAAGGTGCGCGAAAAGATACCTTGTATTGGTAGAGGAAACAAGTTTAGTATCCAGAATACTGACTTTGACAGTACTAGTTCCAGCTGCATCAGGTCTGGGCCTTCTGAAGCACATTTGGAGTTAAAGAGTGGGGAGTGGGGGCGCACATATATAAGTGTATTCTTTTCTGTATGCATAAAATATCTTTGGGAAAACACCAAAAAAATATTTAAAAACCAATAATACTGGCTACATACCTGGAAGAGAACTTATACATGTACAGGACAAGGGATAGGATAGTTTACAATATGTTCTTTTAAGGCTTTTGAATTTTTAATTACTTAAATGTATTATCTATTCAAAATATATAATAAAACATGCAAATCAAAAGGACCATGCAGGTATAATGATATAAACCTGTAATCTAGCACTTGGGTGGCTGAGGCAGGAGTATCTCAAATTTGAGGCCATCTTGGGCTACATAGTGAGACTATGTCTTAAAAAAAATTAAAAATAGGAGGAGGAGGAGGAAAAAGAGAGAGAGAAAGAATGAATAAATAAAAGGCCCAAGACTACTACACAGAATCTCAAGAGGTAGTCTCCCAAAACAGTGGAGAAGTATGTGAGCAGTGGGAAAATGGAAACCTGAGCTGCCACCCCACGCTACTGATGAGCTCCTGAAAGAAGTCTGAATTTGCCACATGTATGGTGTATGCCTGAAATCCTAGTGATTCAAGAGGATCACAGGTTGAGGCCAGAGGCTGCCTGCACAACTGAGAATAAGAAATCAGAATAAGAAACGGGGTGCTGGTGTACAGCACTGTGGTTGAGCACTTGCGTAGTATGTGTGAGGCCCTTGGTTTAATCCCTGAGTGCCACAGAACAAAAAAGGGGTAGAGAAAGATGTCTGAGTTAAAGATACAGATTAAGAAGTCATCCGCACTGAAGTTGCAATTGCAGCGATGGCTAAATGTGTGTAGACAAACCTGGGGTGGGTATACAGGAAACGTTGGCAAGGAAGATTAAGAAAGTGATCAAACTCAGGATAATCACTGGGGGAGTAGTGTTACAGCAAAGAAGGTCAACAACATTAAATGAAAGCTGTTGCTTATGTATTGTTTATGCTTGTTTTACCTATCATTGGATTACATAACATTAAAGTCTAAGTGTTTATTGCCAGTTTTACCCTGAGAATGCTCATATATGCTAAATTTTAAGTATTCTGAATTTCCAACAAATCCATGTTAAAACCATTATATAGTGTTTTTAAACATTAAGCATTTTTCTTTGGAAGTTTAATTCTTGCTACTGATTATTTATATCTGACCATGTTTATCACTACTCCTTTCCAAAACCTAATTTAAAATAAATAAATAAATAAACAGTAAGTAGGGCTGGGGATGGAGCTTGGTGGTAGAGCACTTACCTAGCACACATGAAGTCCTGGATTCAATCCCCAGCACCACCAAAAAAAATGGTATTTTGAGGTATATATAAAAATAATAGCAAAAATCCATAATCCTATGTGTTGGTCAGCTTTCCATTACTATAATAAATACTTGAGGCAAGTCAGCTTAAAAGAAGAAAGGTTTATTTTGACTCATGTTTCAGAGGTTTCAGTCCATGGCCCATTGGGGCCTATGGCAAGGCTGTACCTCATTGCAGGAGCACATAGCAGCCAAGAGACAGAGGGGAAAGGATTGTAATGCCACCATCCCTTTCAGGGGCACACTCCCAGAGACCTAACTTTTTCCCAGGAGGCTTCACCTGTTAAAAGATTCCACCACTTCCCAATAGCATAATGGGCTGAGGACCAAGCCTTGAACACATGGGCCTTTGAATTTCAGATCTCAATATATTAACCTGCAAAAACAAAATACAGGAGGATACTATAGAGATTTTAATCAAGCTTTGAAAAAGAGCAGCTGGAACTAGAGAATGATAAAAACTATACCTAACCTTCCTAAAGTAGGGAAGAGAGACAGTTCACCCTACCCACTCTGTGAGAAGATCAGGACTTAGAAGTACCAGGTATTGCAGAAGATTTTTGTTCTAAAAATGAGATTGTTAAAAGCCTGTATTACAGTATGCCCCCAGTGTCCCCTCCCCAATGCTACACACCGAGGCAACCAACACTTTCAGCCACCCCAAACAAAAGGCACTTTCTAGAGCAGTTCTGTAAGTCCTCCTTCATGAGTGTCTTTAGTTTCATCCTCCATCATGACGACACTGTCACACATCGCTTCTGGTATGGCAATTTCTGTCAAAAATTATGGTGTGTCCTCACCTACCTTATTCACAGCATCCAGCACTGTACAACTTCTGTCTCTTCCCCAAAGCCAAAGTGACCATGAAGGACAAACATTGTGAATCAACTCAGGACATTGAGGCATCCATGACAGCACAACTAAAGGCACTCAAGAAAGAGGACTTCAGAACTGCTTCAGAAAGCAGCAAGAAAGAGCTGGGCACCATGATGCACATCTGTAATCCCAGTCACTGGGGAGGCAGACACAGGATTGAGAGTTCAAGGCCAGAGACAGCCTGCACAATTTAGCAAGACCTTCTCAAAATAAAAAAAGGGGAGTGTTGAGGGTGCAGCTCGGTGGTGGAGTGCCCTGGGTTCAATCCCTCACTACTGGAAAAAAAAATTAGAAAGTGGCAAAAATGGGATAAGTGTGTTTGAAGCCAGGGAGGTTATTTTGAGGGAAATTAATGGCTATATGTTTTTATGGGCTGGGATTTAGCTCAGTTGGTAGAGTGCTGCACTGCAGTCTCTGAGGTCCTGAGTTCAATTCCCAGCACCACAAAATGGGAGAAAGATGTGGCAACCCACTCCCAAGGCAATCCCGAAACAGCCATTGAAAACCCTATGAGGGTCACTATGAGTCGGATACCGACTCGGCGGCACCTAACAACAACAACAACATGTTTTCTATAATAATTTTTTAAATGTAAACATGCACCATATTATTTTTAATCTCACCTTGTATAAAACCTATAACAAGTTTTTTTTCTTAATGCTATAGGGACATTGTCTATCTTATAATTCCAAGTTACTCAATGTCCAAGGAACAAAATGTTTTCCAGATTTCAAACCTCCAAAAACCTTTTTCTGAACTGGGCACTGTGGCATACTCTTGTAATCCCAGCAACCTGGGAGGCTGAGGCAGGAGGACCATTAGTTTGAGGCCCAAGGCAGCCTGCACAATTTAGCAAGACTCAGTCTCACAATAAGTAAAAAAGGGGCAGGGGTGGAATACTCTTGGTGCAGTACTCCCCCCAAAAAAAAAAAAATTGGTTTTTTTCTCTCTTGACAAATTGATATGTTTCCTTTAGTAGGAGGAGCTGGGCATCGTGGCACATGCTAGTAATCCCACCAACTTGAGAGGCTGAAGCCAGAGGATCACAAGTTCAAGGCCAGAGGCACCCTGCACAACTTGATCAGAACCTATCTCAAAGTAATTTTTAAAAAGTGAGGAACTATGGTTGTAGTTCAATGGTAAAGCACTTGTCTAGCATGTGTGAGGCCCTGGGTTCAATCCTCCAGTAATGCAGAGTGACCAGGGGAACTTCTTAAAAATACCCAGTTTCCTAACAGCAAGAACATTAATCAGAATCTTCAGGTGATGGGGCCGGGCATGGTGGTGCATGCCTGTAATCCCAGCGGCTCGGGAGGCAGAGGCGGGAGGATCGCAAGTTCGAGAC
Organism: Pedetes capensis; assembly: GCA_007922755.1. Lineage (NCBI taxonomy): Eukaryota > Metazoa > Chordata > Mammalia > Rodentia > Pedetidae > Pedetes > Pedetes capensis. The sequence continues at coordinate 6,783 of VMDO01005449.1, read as the reverse complement.
CAGAGGGCAATCTGTGTAATTTAGCGAGACCCTGTCTCAAAAAGTAAAAAAAAAAATGGGCTGAGGTGCAGCTCAGTGGTCCAGCACTTGCAGAGCATGCAGGCGCGAGGCCCTGGGTTCAACCCCCAGTACCGCAAAAAAAAAAAAAAAAAAAGAATCTTCAGGTGAGAGTTGTCCCATGTGATAATGATAATTAACCCTGTTTGCAGAAACTCATGAAAAAATACCTACTTAATTCTCCATTTACTTTTTGCCTTACCTTCCTGGAAGCTAGTGGAGTGCACGTTTTTCTTGTAACTAAGTTCTTTAATATAATTATTCTCCTTTTCTTCCCCTATTTTATTACTTCTCTCATTTAATATGTTTTTAGTATATTTCAACTTCAGAGGAAATAATTTGTATTAACACTGTCCTTTGGACAAGCACATTCCTTACAATAGCATTTGAGCCTAAAATAAATCAGTTATTAGGATTGTAGAATGAAAGACTATTACATGCATAAAACTTTTTTTCACCATCCAGGCATATGGACATTTTATGCGAAACTATTTGAAAAGCACTCTGAAAATAATTGCTATTAAAATACCATATACATAACTAAGGTCCTCATCCCCTTTCAGCCTCTTTGATAGGGGCACCCCAGAGACTAAATCTGTTGCTCTTCCATTATTCACCACTTCAAAGAGCTGATCCATTTTAGTAGTGTTAACATTTACCACCATATGCAGCAATTTCCACATATATGCTTGAGCTGGAATCATTCACCAAAAACCCAGGCGTAAATCTTTTGCTGCCTGTAGGGACCTTTCATTTGGCTATCTCCCATAGTCAGACATCAATATGAAGAAACCCACCAAGTCTAAAACTGAAGTCTAGCTTACTCCTCCAGCTCACGTTCTTAGAACCTCCCTTTGCCAAATTGCCCTTTGTGTAAATGGCCCCACCATTCTTCCATGTCCTGAGGTAAATTAGTCTTTGGTCACTCCTGTATCTTGTAAGCTGCAGTCCATATAGGTGGGCAATATTTAGGCTATAATTTCAGGATGTAGTTAGAAGACAGTTTCAGGACCCAAGGAAAGTGCTGGTGGGTATGAGTGATGCTCAGAGGAGTCCTAAATTGCCTGGGAAATTAAAGCGGCTTTCTTCACAGGGACAAAACCTATTATTTGTCTTAGTCTCAATGATTTGTTCCTATGATTTGGATATGGTTTTAATGTCCCCTGAATTTTCATGGATTGGAAATTAACCTCTATAGTGAGGGAGTAAGAGGATAGAAACTTCATTTGACTGTGGAAGGGCTTTTGGGAGGTCATTAGGATTGGATAAAAGGCCATCAGGGTAGAGCACTCCTAATTGAATCCTGGGGACTTTATAAGAAGTGAGAGACCAGAGGTATAGACATACACACCAGCTCCTCATTTCTTGCCATGTGATGTTCTTCACTCCCTTAGAACTGTGTCAGCAACCTGGCCATCACCACATGAGGCCCCTCACCTTGCACATCCAGATCCCTGAGCCCAAATAGACCTCTGTTCTTTGTAACTTTTTCAGTCTGTGGAATTATGTCACTAGCAACAGAAAACAAATATAATTCCTTTCTCTTTTCTTCCACAGCCTAGTGCCAATTTCCCACCTGAAGTAAATTGCTACTAATTGATTTCCCTGTATGTAGACTATTGCTGTTTCCATTCATCACAGTAGGAGAGGGAATATTATTCCAGGCAATTCTTCATCTATACAAAAGGAATGATAACAGTACCTGACTCAACAAGTTGTCAGTACTATCCCTTGGCTGGATTCATGGGCCCAAAATATACCCTAGAGTTTACATTTTGCTCTGTCATTAAATTACTAAGTGACCCAAGAATGCACTGTTACATGTAAACTCATTACCTCGCAAGTAATACAAGTGCCAGATGTGCCATGTTGTGCCACTTTGTAAGCACAGGAACATGCATCATAGGGTCACGTGTGGCCCCATGATACCAATTACATGAGTTGTATCTGAGCTGCTATCATAGGGTCAACACAGACCTGGAGAGCCAGGCTTGGTGGTGCACACCTGCAATTCCAGCGACTCGGGAGGCAGAGCCAGGAGGATCGCAAGTTCAAGACCAGAGGCAGTCTGCGTAATTTAGCAAGACCCTGTCTCAAAAAGTAAAAAAAATGGGCTGAGGGTGCAGCTGAGTGGTATAGCACTTGCAAAGCACGCAAGCGTGAGGCCCTGGGTTCAACCCCCAGTACCACAAAAACAACAACAGCAAAAAAGATAGACGTGGAAGTTTACACTTGCTCTTTGTTTACATTCCTGATGGACAAATGCATGTTCCCCACCACCACATTGTTCCCCCCCACCACATTCTTCCAAAAGTCCATGAGGGGGCCTGTCACGCAGTGCTGCAGCAACTTGTTCAGACTACCCAGAGTGGTGTGTCAACAAAAAAAAGGGAGACCCTCAACTGGATGGATTGAACACAGTGTCTGCAACAATAGGCTTCAACAACAACACAAAAAATGTGCCTGGCACAGTGTCAGGGAGTGTTTTGTTCTGTTCATAGGATAACTATGAATTGGACCCAACTTGACAGCATCTAACTAGAACAACAACAACTTGAGCCAGGTTCCATCTTGGATCATTGATGGCTTAAGAAAAATGCCATGTCCTTTGAGTGATAAGAGCACCCAAGAAATTTTACATGCCAACAGTGTATCCCACAGTGAATCCCTACATTCAAAACAAGTTGTCACTGTTTGTGAAGATGTAGTGATAAGTGATTATGGACTTCTAATAGAAACACCCAAAGGAGAACCATCATCCACCAATGAAGTTGATTCTCCTTTTACCAAAGAAACAAGGTATGGAAGCATCTTTTGAGGCAGGCTACTATGGCAAAACTGGACATAAGTGGCCAAAAAATCCACTGCACAAGCACAAGCCCAGCAATATAACATTATATAACTCAAAGACCTGGTATAATTGGCCCTGCTGCATCAAAAAACAATATGCTTCTGTTCATTTTATTTGCTTATATTGGAAGAACTCATTCAAGTAATATGCAATCATTCCAACCAAAAAGTTACAGGACATTTGGAAAAGTATAAGTCTACTGCAGCATATACTAATCACATTTCTAAAACTAAAATAAGAGCCTTCTTGAGATTGTTATTGTTGACAGGAGTTTTCAAATCAGGACATGAAGATATAGAGTCACTTTGGGCCACTGACAGCATTGGAAGAGATATTTTTAGAATGACTATGCCTCTAAAGCAATTTTCATTCCTACTATCACTCCAATTTGATGACATTTACACAAGGGAAGAGAGAAAAGCGACAGGTGCAGCCTCAGTGATCTCTGAAATTTGTTGATAATCATCAAGCAAATTATAGTTGTTCAGAATATCTTGACAGTGAATGAGATGCTTTGTCCTCTTGGAGGATGTTGTAAATTTAGTTTATATGAAATCTAAACCTGCTAAGTACGACTTAAAAACTTTAGGCCTATATGACAGCCAAGACCCACTATCTTTTTTTTTCCTAGTTACATTTTGTTTTTTTTTTATTAGTGATTTTTGAATGTGCAACTTAATGGGTCTCCGTATGACACTCCCATGCATGCATTTCATTGTACATTACTCATATTCACCTCCCCCATTACATTCTCATGATTCCCCTCCCCATCCGTCCCTCCCCACCAGAGGACCTTCTATTTGCATGGTGTGTGTGTGTGTGCACATCCTGATTTTGCCTTATGGGCAACATATGTGATAATTTTTTTCCTTTTCCTATTACCCTTTCTTCTTGTCCCCTACCCCCTTTTCTTTGGTCCATTATCATTCCCTACATAGACCCTTCTACTTTCATGGTTTATATATTTTAATATTGAATATATTTTGAAGTCTAGGATCCACATATCAGAGAAAACATGCAATGCTTATTTTTCTGGGTCTGGGTTATTTCACTTGAAATGATGATCTCTAGTTCCTTCCATTTTCCAGAAAATGCCATAATTTTGTCTATATGACTGAATAAAATTCCATGGTGTATAGATACCATAGTTGCCTTACCTGTTCATCTGATGATGGACAATTAGATTGTTCCCATGTCTTGGTTATTGTGAATAGTGTCACAATGAACATAGATGAGCAGACATCTCTGTGGTATATTGACTTATACTCCTACAGATATATACCCAGGAGTAATATAACCAGGTTATATTGTAGTTCCATTTTTAGTTTTTTGAGGAACCTCCATACTGATTTTCATAGTGACTGCAACAGTCTGTATTCCCACCAGCAGTGTAATAGGGTGCCTTTCTCCCCACATCCTCACCAGCATTTGTTGTTGATTGTTTTGTTGATGCTAGCCATTCTGACTGGGATGAGATGGTATCTCAGTGTTCTTTTGATTTGAATTTCCCTGATAGCTAAGGATCTTGAACATTTTTTCACATGATTATTGGCCATTTGTATTTCTTCTTTTGGGAATTCTCTGTTCAGTTCTTTTGCACATTTTTGATTGTATCCTGTAAACCCCCATCCCCCCAGTGCACCCAAGGGGTGGAGAGACCCACCAAGGCAGCAGCCTACTACCCAGAACCTAGACAAAGTTCTTGGGAGACCAGTGTCTAGTTCTGCAGTGCTTTATTGGATGTCAGAGATAGACCCAAGGTCTCTCCCCACTACAAATGTCTCCAGGTTTATATAGGCAGGATAATAACCAGATAAGTCAATCAAGCATGGCAGTTGATTGACAGCATACTTAGTGACAAGTGCCCTACCAAGATCAAATCAATCAAGCACTTGTCACCAAAACCACTATCAATCACCATCTGTCAAGCCAGCTTTCTTCTTCTGCAGGATGTGACTCATTCCCCCCAGGTACCTCCACCCAGGGCTGCCGGAAAGTCCATTAGATTGATTTAGCAGTCTTCTCAATTCTTCAGATGTTGCAGGTCCTGGTGGTAAAAGTCCCCAAGGACTAACAGTATACCTTGCTTTTTGGTATTTAATTTGTTGAGCTCTTTATATATTCTTGATATTAATCCTGTCTCAGGTAAACTGGCAAAGATTTTCTCCCATTCTGTAGGCTGTCTCTTCACTCTGGTAATTGTGTCCTGTACTCTGTAAAAGCTTTTCAATTTCATGCAATCCCATTGGTCAATTCTTGCTACTGTTTCCTGTGGTATTGGAGTTCCAGTCAGAAAAGTTCTTGCCTATGCCTGTTTCTTGAAGTGTTTCCCCTATGTTTTGCTCTAGCACTTTCCAAATGTCAGGTCTTAAATTAAGGTCTTTGATCCATTTTGAATTGATTTTTGTACAAGGTAAGAGGGATCTAGTTTCAGTCTTCTGGATGAGGATATCCAATTTTCCCAACTCCATTTGTTCAAGAGGCTGTCTTTTCTCCAACTTATCTTTTTAGCGCATTTGTCAAATGCCAAGTGGGTGTAGCTGCATGGATTTATTTCTGGATCCTCTGTTCTATTCCATTGGTTTACCTGCCTGTTTTGTGCCTGTACTGTACAGTTTTTATTACTATGGCTTTGTAGTATAATTTTAAATCTGGAATTGTGAAGCTCCCTGCATTGTTATTTCTGCTCAGGATTGTTTTTGCGATTTGGAATCTTTTGTGCTTCCATATGAATTTTAGGATTGTTTTCTAAACTTCTGTGAAGTATGTCATTGGGATTTTGAAGAGATTGCATTGACTTTCTCGGCAATATAGCCATTTTCACAATATTAATTCTTCCAGCCCATGAACATGGAAGATCTTTCTACCTTTTGGTGTCTTCTTCAAACTTTCTCTTTAGTATTTTAAAGTTTTCCTTGTAGAGATACTCCACCTCCTTTGTTAGGTTTATTCCCGGGTATTTTATTTGTTTTGAAGCTATTATGAATGGTACTGTTTTCTTGGTTTCTGTCTCTGCCTGGTCATTATTGGTATAAACAAAAGCTACTGATTTTTGCATATTGATCTGTGTCCTACTACTTTGTCAAAAGTGGTTATCAGCTCAAAGAGTTTTCTGGTGGAGTCCTTTGGGTCTTTTCACTATAGGATTATGTCATCTGCAAATAGGGATAATTTAACTTCTTCCTTTCCTATGTAGATCCCTTTTATTTCTTTTTCTTGTCTTATTCCTATGGCTAGCAGTTCAATTACTATATTGAATAGCAGTGGAAACAGTGGACACCCTTATCTTGTTCCTGATTTTAGGGAAAATGCTTTCAGTTTTCCCCATTTAGTATGATATTAGTGGTGGATTTTTCAGGAGTGCCTTTGTTCTGTTGAGGTGTGTTCCTTCAATTCCTAGTTTCTTCAGGGAATTTATCAGAAAAGGATTTTGGACTTTGTCAAACACCTTTTCAGCATCTATTGATAGGATCATGTGATTTCTGTTTCTAAGTCTATTTATATTGATTACATTTACTGTCTTGCATATGTTGAACCAGCCTTGCATCTGTGGAATGAAACCACTTTGATAATGTATGATCTTTTAATATGTTGTTGAAATCAACTTGCAAGTATTTTATTAAGAATTTTTGCATCGCCGGGCACAGTGGCGCATGCCTGTAATCCCAGCAGCTTGGAAGGCGGAGGCAGGAGGATCACAAGTTCAAGACCAGAGGCAGTCTGCATAACTTAGCAAGACCCTGTCTCAAAAAATAAAAACAATGGACTGGGGGTGCAGCTCAGTGGTCCAACACTTGCAGAGCATGCAGGCAGGAGGTGCTGGGTTCAACCCCTAGTACTGCCAAAAAAAAAAAAAAAAAAAAAAAAAATTTTTG
>VMDO01005448.1:0-111788 GCA_007922755.1 Pedetes capensis | reverse complement strand
TGTGTATAGTCTCTGTTTATGATGTTGAAAAAATGTATTTGCAATGAAAAGGTCATTGGTCCGACAAAATTCTATCATGCGATCTCCAGCTTCATTTCTGTCACCAAGACCATATTTTCCAACTACTGGGCCTTCTTCTTTGTTTCCAACCTTTGCATTCCAGTCACCAGTGATTATCAGTATGTCTTGATTGCATGTTGGATCTATTTCAGATCTATTTCAGATCTATTGCAGAAGCTGATAGATCTATTTCAGATCTATTTCAGATCTATTGCAGAAGCTGATAGAAGTCTTCCCTTTCTTCATTTGTGGCCTTAGTGGTTGGTGCATAAATTTGAATAATAGTCATATTAACTGGCCTTCCTTGTAGGCATATGGATATTATTCTATCACTGACAACATTGTATTTCATGACAGATCTTGAAATGTCTTTTTTGATGATGAATGCAACCCCATTTCTCTTTAGTTTATCATTCCCAGCATAGTAGACCATATGATCGTCTGACTCAAAATGGCCTATGCTGGTCCATTTTAGCTCACTGATGCCTAGAATGTCAATGTTTATGTGATCCATTTCTCTTTTAACAATTTCTAATTTGCCTAGATTCATACTACGTACATTCCATGTTCCAATTATTAATGGATGTTTACAGTTTTTTCTCCTCATTTTGAGTCGTGTCACATCATCACATTGAGCACCCTGTGGTTTTACTCCATTTCCCTCATCACGGTAGACTCTACTTGGAGGAGGCAACTCTTCCCCAGTAGTCTTTTGAGTGCCTTCCAACCTGGGGGCCTCATTTTCCAGCACTATATCTGACACTGTTTCTTTGCTATCCATAGGGTTTTCAATGGCTAGTTGTTTCGGGAGTAGCTCGCCAGGTCCTACTCCCTCCTGCATATGGATAACCAATTTTCCTAATACCATTTACTGAAGAAACTATTCTTTCCCCATTGAGTGTCTTTGGCACCTTTGATTAGCTAACCATATATGTACAGGTTTATTCTGGGCTCCATTTTGTTCCATTGGTTTATAAGTCTGTTTTTATCTAAGTACCACACTGTTCTACTTACTATTATTTCATAATATAATTTGAAGTCAGGAAGCATGATGCCTCCAGCTTGATTCTTGTTCAAAATCACTTTGGCTATTCAGGGTCTTTTGTGGTTCCATTTGAATTTTAGGATTGTTTTTTCTATTCCTATGAAGAAAATGCCATTGGAATTTTGATAAAGATTCCATTGATCTATAAACCACTTTGAGGAGTCTGGAAATTTTTACAATAATATTTTTTCTATTCCATGGATACAGAATGTCTCCATCCATTTGTGTTTTCTTCTATTTCTTTTATCAATGTTTTGTAGTTTCCAATGTACAGTTCTTCACCTCTTTAAACTCAAGTTATTTTATTCTTTTTGAAGTTACTATAAATGGGGTTACTTTTTATTTCATTTTTGGACAGTTTTTTTTAGTGTATGGAGAGAATATGAAAATTTGAAACTATGAAAAACCAGCTTTAGCTGGGCTTGGAGGCATATACCTGTAATCTCAGCACATGGGAGGCTGAAATAGGAGGATCACAAGTTCAAGGCCAGCCTGGGGTACATATTAAGTTCAAGACCAGTCTGTACTACATAGCCTGACCCTGTCAATAAGCTTTAATACAAGTCTTTTGGTCCATCCAGGACGCTGGTCTTTAAACCACCCCTCCCCAATATTGTGGAGCTGCCATGATTCTATAGGTAGTCACTCATTTTCATGTGTGGAGATAGTGGAGTGAAAAGTAAAGGTCTCACGTATAGCCAAAACACTTTTAAGCTGCAAAACTTATTGTTGTTGTTAGGTGCCGTCAAGTGGGTATCCGACTCATAGCGACCCTCATAGGGTTTTCAATGGCTGTTTTGGGATTTTTGCCTTGGGAGTGGATTGCCAGGTCCTTCTCCCATTTTTGCGGTGCTGGAAATTGAACACAGGACCTCAGAGACTGCAGCACAGCGCTCTACCAACTGAGCTAAATCCCAGCCCCTAAGTCTGCAAAACTAGTGCAGGTGAAATCACAATCCCTGACTTTTAAGTTATACTACAGGGCAGTAGTGGCAAAAACAGCTTGGTACTGGCACAAAAATAGGCCTGAAGACATGTGGAACAGAATGGAAGATCCAGAAATACCTCAACATACCTATAGCCACCTAATTTTCGACAAACAGGCAAAGCAAGCAAATTGGAAAAAGGATAGCCCTTTCAATAAATGGTGCTAGGAAGCATGGACATCCGCTTGCAGAAAAATGAAAACCAGCCTGCATCTCTCAATATGCACGAGAGTAACTCAAAATGGATAAAAGATCTCAACATAAAAGCAGAAACTTTAAAACTAATAGAAGATAGAAGAGGTAATATGCTCCAACATATAGGCATAAGAAAGTATTTCCTTAATAGGACTCCAATTGCTCAAGAAATTGCAACAAGAATAGATAAATGGGATTACATGAAATGAAAAAGCTTCTGCACAAAAAAGGAAACAATTAACAGAGTCAAGGAAATCCCCACAGAATGGGAAAAAAATGTTCACATTCTATACATCAGACAGAGGTCTAATAACCAGAATTTATAAAGAACTTAAGAAAAAAATACCCAAGAAAACAAATAACCCAATATGCAAATGGGCAAAGGAACTGACAGACAGTTCTCAAATGAAGATGCCCATAAAGTCATGAAGCACATGAAAAAATGCTCAATATCACTAGCATTTGGAGAAATGAAAATTAAAACAACTCTGAGATTCCACCTTACACCAATAAGAATGGCCAAGATCAATAAAACAAATAACAACAAATGCTGGCAAGGTTGCAGAGAAAAGGGAACACTCTTACACTACTGGTAGAGCTGTAAATTAGTCCAACCACTTTGGAAATCAATATGGAGGTATCTTAAAAAACTAAAAATAGATCTACCGTATGACCCAGCAATAACAATATTGGGAATTTACCCAAAGGGAGATGTGTCATCATACCACAGAGACACCTGCATCTCCATGTTCAATGCAGCATTTCTCACAATAGCAAGGATATGGAATCAACCAAAGTGCCCATCAACAGAAGAATGGATGAAAAAAAAAACTATGGTACATATACACAATGGAATACTACTCAATCAAAAAAAATGTAATAATGCCATTTGCAGCAAAATGGATGGAATTGGAGAAACTTACTTTAAGTGAACCAACACAAGCTCAGAAAGAGAAATACCACATGCTCTCACTCACATGTGGGAGCTGAGTCAAAATTACAAGAAGGAAAAACTCCTATATGTGGAGGTTGGAATGTAATAAAAAAATCTTTTTTAAAGCTAAAGTCCCTAGTGGAGAAGGGACAATTTGGGGAACACAAAAGGAGGGAGGGATCTAACAAAAGGAGGAAATCCTGGGAGAGGAGAGGGGGGAGAGGAGGAACAAGGAGGAGTGAGGAATAGGGGAAGGGGTGACTTCAGGGTGAACAGCCCAACTTTAATAGTCCTGGAAATAATTATAATAATACCAATAATACCAAAGAGTGGTAATAATACAGATGGGCTAGAAAACTCATATAATAGTACTGACAATGTAAAAAGAAAGTTCACTACAGAAAAAATTTAGATCTTAAACATAATTGGGACCCAAGGATATATAGAAAAATATTACCACAAAAAGACAAGCAAATGGAAGAGAGGTCTTTGTTGGGGGGGTGGAACGGGGGGAGGAAGTGCACGAGAGGGTAAGGGGGAACTTATCTGTGTAATGTACAACAAAATGCATTTATGGAAATGTTACAATGAAGTGCATGTTAGAATGAATCACATTAAGTTGTACATTAAAATTTTCCAATAAAAAAATAAAGTAAAATAATAAAGGTCTCATGCATCTCAAAGGATAGTCTTTTCAGTCACATATGTTGAGCCGTTTCCTACCTTCAGGGTTGTTCATTAAGTTTCAAGTGCTTCCAGAGTGCAGATGCCTGATTTAGTAAATGTGAGCTTGTTGCCTTAACTCTCTGAGTACCATGCAGCTTTGAACACTACATTAGGCCATTAGGACTCATATCCTCTCTAGGACTTCACTTGTGGATTGGCAAAGCCAGGTAAACATTCTTGATGATACAAAGCATTTGATTTGCCTTCACTTCACAGAGTTTATAGGGAAATATTGACTCTCTAAATTTCAGATAGCAACAACTGCTTTACTGGACACCTTACATTTGGTCCAACCATCATAATCTCTTTCCTTTTCCCTTTCTAAAACCATACAAGGTTGCCATATAAATAATGTCATGATGGTGGGGCCTGGAGGCACATGCCTATAATCCCAGCACTCAGGAGGGTGAGGCAGGAGGACCATGAGTCCAAGGCCAGCTTCAGCTACATAGTGAGATCCTGTCTCAAGAAATAAATAAGATAAAATAAAATAAGAACGTTATGACCTCTAGGGAGATGATGTTGTACCCAAGTCATTTGAGAAATTGGTATCAGATCTTTTTCTTCTAGTTGTGCAATAAAAGAGATATATATGTGATTTTTAAAAAAGATAACTGATTGTAGTTCATTTTCCATGTGGAATAGATTGTGCATTTGCTTAAAAATAAGATTGCAAGAATTTTAATAACTGAACTTAAAGTTAATAAAAATGGTAGATGTTTTTGTGGTTAATAGTGACATAAATGCCACTAAAGCATGCAAAATGCTTATTAAGGTGCCTGGTACATAGTGAGTGCTTGGGAAATATTAGTTATTTTCCCACTTTACCCTCCCTTCCCCACTAGTATTGATTTGGGGACTTTGAAAATCTCTCACATATTTTCTTTGTATTCACTTTTAAAGAGCAATTCAAGAAAGCTGCAGAAACTTCTCACACTGAAATAACTTCTAGAAAGCTCAGATTTATACAATGGCAGGGATTTCTTACTAAACCTTAGAAAGTGGCATTAAGAGAACCTGTTCAGCTGAGATTAGGTAGTGCTGATCAGGTCTATCAGGAAAATGGCAGTCATCCAAATGACGCCTCAGAGGTCAAACTCCCTGGGCTTGGCAGGAAGCTCACACTGCTGACAGCCACATTGCACCATGGGACTGGGATGGCTCCAGATATTCTGGTTCAGCTCAGTGAAATCTGCCCAGTTGTTATAATCATATCACTAAGGAAAACGGCAGGATATGGCCTGTGTTCTTGATGATTTAGTAAGTGGCATTCTGCTCTTTGTCATTTATGCAGACCCTGCATTTAAATCTAGTCTTAGTACATGGTAGTCTCCACTGATCATACAAATCCTTAGTACAGTTTTCTCTTTTTTTATTTAATAATATACTTTATACAGCAAGATTATAACTGCTAGGATGCTCTTGTGTGCCAGGTGCTATATAAATATATTTACTGGGTCTTATTTAATGTAAGATGTACCAGATAGACTTTTTATGATCTATGCCCAGCTCCATATACTGTTGGCATTTAAATGACACTGACAAAAATGGAAATAAAGATGCTGTTTAATACAAGAACCTGATTTCATTCTCATTGACTAATAGTCTGGCTGCAGGAAAATTCTGGTTTAACTATTTTTCAATATGATAAATTCAAATAGGTTTTAATTTTCTGGTACATTTGAGGCTTTTCTGTTTTCAGAAACATAAATTATATTATGGATTCACTTTTTAAAAAGACCTGCCTAAGGTATGTGCTTTTATTCTTGCCATGTAAAGCTCCTAGATAATCTTACCTACTTATCTGTAAGTAATATAACACAAATTCAGAGGTCTACCTATTAAGGAATTAAAAACCAAAATAGACATTCAACAGAATGACTAGTCTAATCCTACTCTTTCCACTTCAACTACAGACAGACTTCCAGATCAGCCCACCACCCACTACATTTATCTTGCCAATAATGTACTTTGTCTTCTCATGCTTATGAAGTTCCCCCAGTTCCTCTCCTGCCACCTTCTATGTGTACAGATGTCCATAAGGTATCTCTTCTCTCCTGCCCATCAAACTTGTGTTCTAAGACAGCAGGCCTGAAAAAAAAAAAATACTGTGCAAAGAAAGAAGAATTCTTCCATTAAGGAAAATGTCTCCCAAGTCCAGTGATCCAGCTTCAGAAATGTCACTGGGAAGCTACTTTTGAGAAGTTATGAAGACCAGTAGTCCCCAACCTTTTTGGCACTAGGGACCAGTTTTGGGGAGGACAATTTTTCCACAGATGGGGTTTGGGGTGAGGGTGGCTTCATGATGATTCAAGCATATTGGATTTATTGTGTAAATACAAATGAAGCTTCACTCTCTCTCTGCTCACACTGGGACTGGTCCAAAGCCCAGGGGTTCGCACCCCTCATCTAGACTATGAAAACCTGATTCTACTTCCCACTTCTACCCTCTCTACCCCTGGGATCTTTGACAAGATGCTGAACCTCTTTCTGTTTTAGTTCCCAAGTCTGCAAGGTTGTAATTTGGTCTATTTGTTTCTATCTCTTATAAAAAAATCAAAGTTTTAAGTAGCTAAGGGAATTTTTTAGAAACTTGGTAGGATCCTATGGTATCATAAAAACAAGTGTTTTAATCCACATTGCACTAGACAAATACAAAGTAAGGTTGCTATTATTACAAGGTTAAACATCCTGCTCAACTAAGCTTGGTGGCACCGAACTATAAACCCAGCACTTGGGAGGCTCAGGAAAGAGGATTGTGAGTTTGTAGCCAGTCTGGGATACATAGTAAGACCCTATCTCAAAAAATTAGGCAACAAATAACAAAAACAACAAAAAACTCATGTTCAAGTAAATGCCATTAAAAATTATAGCTTTCAAAAGAAATGTTCATGTGCTGATATATACTCATTTAAAGCAAAACTTTAAATGCTATGTTCCAACATAGTAAGAAAGTCCAAGAGCACATGCCTATAATCCTGGCAACTCCAGAAGCAGAGGTAGAAGAATCTCAAGTCTGAGGCCAGAGGCAGCTGTGTAACTTAGTGAAACCCTGTATCAAGACAAAAAGTTAAAAAGGGGCTGGGGTTCAGTTTAGTGGTAGAGCACTTGCAAAGTATGTGCAAGGTCCTGGGTTCAACCCCTCACTACTGAAAAAAAAAAAAAGATATTCTTTGCAAAGTATTCTTCTGTTATTCTTATAGGATACTAAGATATGTGTATAAGTTTTCCTGATCATCTTAAAATGTCATAATAGCTAACATATTGATCCACAAAAAATGTTTACTAAAATACCTCAAAAAGAGAGAGGTAGGTTTTAAGTTTTATTAGTATAGCTACATATTAATATAATTACATATCATAATAATGTATAATTTATAGTTTATAATTTATAATGTATAGTTTTATTGCACATAAAAATTGTCACCATAATTATTGTTGTTACTTCGTTATTCTCTTTGAAGATAAAAGTAAATAGTAAACTGGTCTGGAGTTAGGCGATGACAGGAGAAATATTTTAAGAGCATGCGTATTTACAAACTGAACAGTAGACGGTATGATTCTATAATAATGAAGAAGAATGATATGTCACAGAGTGACTGAAGAACTCAAGTGTTTTATAAATAAGGAGTGTTTTACTCTTACCAACCCCCTAAGTGGGTAGAGGGGATCCAGGGAAAGCAGTGGCCATCCCCACAACCAGCCAACCCAGCCTGGTCACTACAAGGCCACGGTGAATCTAGGGGGACTACAGGTCACTGAGAGAGAAGAGCATGGCTTAAAAATGGCACAAATAGCAAAGTTACTTTTTTCTTTAATTTGCAAGTTGCTCAGAGACCTTGGTATTTCCCATTTACTTTTTAATTTATCGGAAGACATGTACTAAAGAGATACTCACCAATTTCATCTGTTTGGATGGTCCTGATTTACTTTCTAAAAAGGATAATACATAAAACATTATAATAACACTGTAATTCGTGATTGGTTAGAACATGAGATTAACAATGCCCAAACTGGAATTTGTTTCCATGGGAACCAGTAACTGACAATGGGAGTAGATGAAAGGGTGGGCAGAGGGCAGAGCAGGTCCACACCCTGTGATGGGAATGCCCCTCGGGTTCTGGTCCCACACTGGAGACTCAGTACAGGGAGGCACAGCAGGAGGCATCACAACCTTTAAAAAAATTTTTTTTTTACTTTGATACAATCTCAAAGACCATCTGGGCACAAGATTCAATTCTCTCTAAATCTAAATTTAGATCTTTTTAGAAATGTACTTTTTTCACAAAACCAACAGTGATTCTTTGTTTTTAAAACTCAGCACTATGCACAGAACACATGAAGGGTGATCTTCCCACCCTGGGGAACACTACATTACAGCATCAGCAGTGTGCGGAGGCCCCAAAGATTTACAGATTTACTGGGAAGCACAGCGCTCCAGCCTTCCCATAGGGAATTGCACCTGGCACTGGTAATTAGAACACAAAACAAAAGAGAGAAAGGGAACAAGGAAAGTGAGCACGGCATGTCACTAGCAGTCTTGGAGGACCCTCAAAATCAAATGTGAATTTCTATACTACATCCATTTTATAAGGATTATTGTGACCCCCAAGTCAAATACAATTATCAAAGTCACAGTGTCTGAAAAATATGGGTTTTATCTTACAAAACTCTCTAAAAAGAAGCTCTTCTCTTTCGAAGTAATTGTAAGTAATTATAAACACATTGTGTATTGGAAACATAATCATTTGACATTATGGCTCTGGGTCTTGGCTTGACATATGTAGAATAATATATTGTTTATTTAAAGCAGAAATCACCTCTGTGTACTTCCTTTGGCCATTCTTACAAGGCACACAGGCATGTTTGTGTGCACACACTCTCCTGTAGAATGTGGCACAGGCAGCCCTAGCCAACCTCACTATATAGACACTGAAAGCTTTTTGTCAGGAGAACACACTTGCAATGCTCCCAAGGCATTTCCCAGCGCGGTATTCAGAGATGCTTTATTTAATTAGGAAAATAAACTGGTCTCTTATAAGCCCAGGTCCCTGTGGGTTTGCACAGGTTTGGGCTGTGATGGGGTCAGACAAAAACAACTGAAAAGACCAATCACATTGTGTCCGAAGAGGCTAGATGCCTCCAAAGCTCCCACTTCATCAGCAATCTACAGTAAGCATGAGCACCATGACCAGAAAGCCACTCTCTGATGTGTGGACTCAAAAGCAGAAAAAGATGTGAGCCTAAGTCATTTGTGCATGGAAAAGACTAAGACTTCTGAACACCATCAATTGGCTACTATCCTCTCTTGTAGAAGCATCTCACGGAAATACCATTGATCTTACATTTCCTTTCAAAATGGTAAGGTTTTTTAGCTCACTTTCAGCTGAGGATTTTATGTGGTGTTATCTCATCTTGTCCTTGGCAATCTCTGAAATAAATAAAGACTAGCATTTGCACACAGGGTGCTTTGCCGTCCATGCTGACACAGAATCTCAAGAGCACTCCTGCAAATCAGTGAACAGCCTCCTGTAGAGCTGTTATTATTTACCTCTATTTCAAAAGCCACACACTTGGTAAATTTGTAAATAGACTCCACAAGAAGCTTTGAATGTTGTACACTAGACCTGAGTATCAAGAATTGAATAATGAGATGATACAAGATACAACTTTTGCCCTCTTGGAGTTTATAGTCCAGAGAAGGAGGCAGATAGTAAACAAATACATAATTACATTGTTTTTGTTAGGTGCTGTTGAGTCAAACCTGACTCATAGCCACTATATGTACAGCAGACCAAAATACTACCGAGCACTGTGCCATGTACATGATTGTTTTATGTTTGAGCCCAATATTGCAGCCAGTTTCTTCTCATTTTCAGTTGTGCCACATCAGCAAAAGGAGGTCCCAGGGGCTTTACTCAACTCCTGTCATTAAGATCAACTCCACTTTGAGAAGGCAACTCTTCCCCAGTTGTTTCTTGAGTGCCTTCCAGCCTGGGAGCTCATTTTCCAGCACTATATTTGACAGTACTTCTCTGCTATTCATAAGGTGTTCAATGGCTAATTGTTTCAAGAGTGTGCTACCAGGTCCTTCTCTCTAGTGTGTCTTCATCTGGAAGCTCAGCTGAAATCTGTCCACCATGGGTGTCCCTGCTGTTATCTGAAATACTAGTGGCATAGCTTTCAGCATCACAGCAACACAACCCCCCATAGCGCAACAAGCTGATAGACATGTAGATGATAGAATTACAGCTGTCATCATAAAGGGTAACATGGTCCCTAACAGTATATAATCACGTAAGGTATCTGAGTGGTCTGGGAGGTCAGTTTTCCTAGGAAGGGATGTAGAGGAGAGGGCTGGGGGATGAATAGGAGCTTTAGGGTAAAGGGGGCAATGAAACAGCATACACAAAGGCCCCATGGCAGCAGCAAGTGTCCTGTCAACAATGGGCCTGAGGGAGCAGTGTTGAAGTATGAGATGCAGATGCAGTGTTTGGTAAGAACTAGACTCCTCAGGGCTTGGGAGCCAGGCCAAGAGTTTTGTTCCTTAGCCTGGGAAAAGGTTGAGTGCTTTCTTTTCTTTTCTCTTCTTTTCTTCCCTTTTCCTTTCCTTTCTTTCTTCCCATATTTATCAATTTTGAGGCACTTTCTCACTAAGTAGCCCAGGCTAGCCTCAAACCATGATTCTCCTGCTTCAGCCTCCAGAGTTCTGGGATTACAGCCATGCCCCACAGCACCTAGCTAGGCTTAGGGTTCTAGAGGGAAGACAAACATGATCAGGGGTGTGGGGGTTTTGTTGTTGTTGTTGTTCGTTGTGGGTTTTGTTGTTGTTGTTGTTGTTTGATTTTGTTTTTTGTTTTTTTTTTGGTTGGTTGGTTGGTTGTTGTTTTTGTTTTTATTTTTAAAAAGTCTCTCACTGTGGTGTGGGCAATGGGCACCAGAGACCTAAGAGGAGGCTGTGGAAGAGGTACAGATGGGCCCAAAACTGACCCCAAATCTTGTTTTATTTTCAGTGTATCACATGACCTTTCTGCAAGTGATCAGGAACACTTTATTGTTACCATTTATAAATGGGAAACTGGGGTAGGAGAAAAGTATTTTCTCGGGCTACATTGTTTCACATGAGAGAAGGACAGGGCAATTGAAAACCTATAAGGATCTCCATGAGTCGGACCTGACTCAGAGCACCTAACAACAATAACATTGTTTCACAATAAGAAAGTCAGGTAGAATGAAGTGGCTTGACTCTCACCCCTCTGTACTGGTAGACACACCATGCCAGCTAATATACAGGAGTTGTTGTTCTTCATAGGTGCCATCCAGTCAGGACCAACTCATACTGACTCTATGAACAGAAGAATGAAACACTCTCCAACACTGTACCAGGCACATGATCTTTTTTGTGTTTAAATCCATTGTTACAGACACTATGTCAATCCATCTACTTGAGTGTCTTACTTTTTTCATTAACTCACCACTGTCCTAAACATGATGTCCTTCTCCAGGAATTGTTCCCCTCTGACAACATGTCCAAAATACATAAGACATAGTCTAGCCATCCTTGCCTCCAGAGAGCACTTCTTCTAGGTTATACTTCTTCTAGGACAGATCTGTTGGTTCTTTTGGCAGTCCTTGGTATATTGAGTGGTCATCTCCAGCACCATAATTCAAAAGCATCAATTATTCTGTCTCCCTTATTCACTGTCCAGTTTTCACAACCATATGATGCAACTGAAAATACCATAGCATGAGTCAGGCACATCTTCATTTTCAATGAGTCATCTTTACTTTTCAACACTTTAAAGAGGTCTTTTGCAATGGCTTTTCCCAAGGCAATGCATCTTTTTATTTCTTGACTACTGCTTCCATGGGTGTTGATTGCAGAACCAAGGAAATCAAAGTCTTGGACAACCTCTATCTTTTCTCCATTTATCATGAAGTTGCATACTGACCCAGTTGTAAGAATTTTTGTTTTGTTAATGTTAAGGTGCAATCCATACTGAAGGTTGTGCTCTTTGATCTTCATTAGTAAATGTTTCAAATCCTCTTCACTTTCAGCACTCAAAATTGTGTTACCTGCATAACACAGGCTGGTAATGAATCTTCCTCCAATCATAATGCCACATTTTTCTTCACAAAGTCTAGCTTCTCAGATTATTTCCTCAGTGTAGAGATTGAAGAGGTATGGTGATGCACACCTTTCTTAACTTTAAACCAAGAAGTGTTTCCTTGTTCTGTTCAAACAACTGTCTCCTGGTCCATGTACAGATTACAAGTACTCAGGTATTCCCATTCTTTGCAATGTTACCCAGAATTTGTTGCCATCCAGTCAAATGCCTTTGCACAGTCAAAGAAAAAAAAAAAAACATAGGTAGACATCTTTCTGGCATTCTCTGATTTTGGTTAATATTTATCTGACATTAGCAATGATGTCCCTGGTTCCACATTCTCTTGTTAATCCAACTTTATTGTCTTTATACTACAACAGTTGCTCTTGAATCATATTTAACAAAATTTTACTTGTATGAGATATTAATGATATCGTTCAATAATTTCCACATTGGGTTGTATCCCCCTTCTTGGGAATAGGCACAAATATGGATCTCTTCCAATAGCTGTTTTCCAAATCTCTTGGAATAAACAAGTGAGCATCTCCAGCGCTGCATCTACTTGTTGAATCTTTTCTATTGGTATTCCATCAATTTCTGAAGCCTTATGTTTTGCAAATTCCTTCAAGAGCAGTTTCCACTTCTTCCTTCAGTACTATTGGTTCCTGATCATATGCAATCTCTTGAAATGGTTGGTCATCCACTAATTCTTTTCGGTATAATGATTCTGTGTATTCCTTCCATCTTCTTTTGATGTTTCCTGCATTGTTTAATATTTTCCCTGTAGAATCCTTCACTATTGCCACTCAAGATTTGAATTTTTTCTTCAATTCTTGTGTGTGTGTGTGTGTGTGTGTGCGTGTGTGTGTATGTGCGTGTGTGTGGTCTAGGGGTAGGACCCAGGGCCTCATGCTTGCATGCTTTGCAAGTGCCGAACCACTGAGCTGCACCCTCAGCCCGTTTTATCAGTTTTTGAGACAGGGTCTCACTAAGTTATACAGACTGCCTCTGGTCTCAAACTTGCGATCCTCCCGCCTCCACATCCCTAGCTGCTGGAATTACAGGTGTGCACCACCATGCCTGGCTTTTTCTGCAATTCTTTAAGCATGAGAAAAACAGAGCATGTTCTTCCCTTTTGGTTTTCTATCTCCAGCTCTTTGCATATGTGATCATAATGTTTGATTTTGTCTTCTTGAGCTGCTCTTTGAAATCTTCTGTTTAGTTCCTTAATTTTGTGTGTGTGTGTATGTGGTACTGGAGGTTGAGCCCAGGGACTCGTGCTTGCATGCTTTGCAAGTGCTGGACCACTGAGCTGCACCCTCAGCCCTTTTTTTTTTTTTTTTTTTTTTTTACTTTTTGGAGACAGGGTCTCGCTAAATTACACAGACTGCCACTGGTCTCGAACTTGCCATCCTCCTGCCTCGGCCTCCAGAGCCACTGGCATCATTAGGTGTGCACCACCACAGCTGGCCTAGTTCTTTAATTTTATCATGTCTTCCTTTTATTTTAGCTGCTTAACATTCAAGGGCCAGTTTCAGAGACTTTTTTGACATGTAATTTGGACTTTTTCCTGTATTTTTAATAACCTTTTGTTCTCCTCATGAATAATGTCTTTGATGTCATGCCACAACTCATCTGGTCTTCTATCATTAGTATCTAGTGCATCAAACCTATTCTTGATGTGGTCTGTGAACTCAGGTGGGATATACTCAAAGTCATATCTTGGCTCTCATAAACTTGTTCTAATTTTCTTTAGTTTCAGATTGAACCTGCATATGAGCAGTTGCCGGTCTGATCCAGTCAGCACCTGGTCTTGCTCTCACTTTTGATATTTACCTTTTCCATCATCTCTTTTCACAAATGTAGTCTCTTTGGCTCCTGTATGTTCCATCTGGTGAATTCCATGCATATAGTCACCATCTATATTGGTGAAAAAAATGTATTTGCTATGAAAAGGTCATTGGTCTGACAAAATTCTATCATGCGATCTCCAGCATCACTTCTGTCACCAAGGCCATAGTTTTCAACTACTGACCCTTCTTCTTTGTTTCCAACTTTTGTATTCTAGTTACCAGCAATTATTAGTGCATCCTGATTGCATGTTTGATCAACTTCAGACTGCAGAAGCTGGTAAAATCTTCCGTTTTTCCCTATGTGACTTAGGGGCGGAAGCATAAATTTGAATAGGTATATGGATATTATTTTATCACTGAGAGCATTGAATTTCAGGAAAGATCTTGAGATGTCTTTTTTGATGATGAATGCAGCCCCATTTCTCTTTAAGTTTTCATTCCCAGCATAGTAGACCATATGATTATCTGATTCAAAATGGCCTATACCAGTCTATTTAATTCAGTGGTGCCTAGATTATTGATGTCTATGTGCTCTATTTCCCTTTTGATGATTTCTAATTTTCCTAGATTCATACTATGTACATTCCATGTTCCAATTACTAATGGATGTTTACCATTGTTCCTTCTCATTTTGGGTCGTGCCACATCAGCAAATGGAGGTTTGTGGGGCTTTACTCCATTCTCGTCATAAAGATAAACTCTTCTTTACGGGGGCAACTCTTTCCCATTCCTCTTTTGAGTGCCTTCCAACATGGGAGGCTCATTTTCCAGCACTGTATCTGACAGTGTTTCTCTGCTATTCATAGTGTTTTTCAATGGCTAATTGTTTCTGGAGTAGGCTGCCAGGTACTTCTCCTTTGTCTTAGTCTGAAAGCTTAGCTGAAACCTGTCCACCATGGGTGGCCCTGCTGATATCTGTAATACCAGTGGCATAGCTTTCAGCATCACAGCAACACATAAACCCTCAAAGTATGGCAAACTGACAGACAAGTAAAGGATATAAAGGAGTAGGAAGTATTAGTTGTATTGCCTTAACAGGCTTTCCTTTAATATACTTTCCTTCTGCCTTAATTTCCCACCTAGGCAGACACTCTCTAGCTGAAATCAAATGACTCTAAAGTCTTATCTGAGCTTTGATTCACAAAGAAGAGACTAAGAAAGTAAAACTTCTTGGCAAAGTTCATTAAATATGAACATTGAGTCAAGGTGTTACATTTATGAATTAATATTAATATTCCTTCAATTTTCAAGTGTAGACAGGGGAATCTAACATCATTGGAATATTTACCTAATGAAACATTTGCTTAATTGACATGTGTCTTAAATTTGTTTTTATACCCAGGTGTGGTGGCTCACACCTATAACCCCAGTGACTCAGAAGGCAGAGGCAGGAGGATCATGGGCTTCAGGCCAAAAGCAGCCTGTGTAACTTAGTGAGACTCTGACTTAAGATAAAAAAAATTTTTTAAATGGTCTGAAGGTGCAGCCCTGTGGTAGAGCACTTGCAAAGTATGTACAAGGCCTTTGGTTCAATCTCCAAGTACCACAAAAATTTTTTTTTAATTATTTTTATAACTGAAGCTTCAGGCTTTTATTATCCAGGGTACCATAATACCTCTGGGTTATAATTTTCAGAGCTTTTTTTTTTTTTTTTTTTTTCCTTTCTATTTTCCTACCAAAACTCTCTCTTCCAGCCAACAAGTATCTGAATATACTGTGGGCACTGCTACCTCTTGCCTACACATGTCTTTGGAATGGCCTTCCCAGTCCTGACTTGAACACCACTCATCCAGGAAGATGCACCTGCCTCTTCCTCTCCTGGGAAGCTTTCCCTGACCACCCAAGCCACTCTGAATTTGATACTTTGATAATGTCTATACCAGCCATGTGAAGGTCACTGTCAGTTGAATGTAGTGGGAAGTCTTTCAGTAAGCATCCTCTAGGCTGGGGTTTAGCTCAGTTGGTAGAGCACTTGCTCTGCACACTCTGAGGCCTTGGGTTTGATTCCTAGCAGCACAAAAGTAGGAGAAGGACCTTGAAGCCCACTCCCAAAATAACCTCAAAACAATCACCCATCAAAAACCCTATGAACAACAGAGAAGCACTGACAGTGCCAGGTACGGCACAATGTTGGGGAGTGGTTCATTCTGTTATACATAGGGTTGCAATGAGTCAGACCTAATTTGATAGCACCTAACAACAACAAACAACAACATAAGCATCCTTAATGTCACCTAATGGATTTCAAGTTCTTTGAGATGAAAGACTGCTCCTTTCCAATGTACAATGAAATGCATATATGGAAATGTCATAACGAAACCCATTAAGTTGTACATTAAAAATTTCCAATAAAAAATTTTAAAAAATAAAATAAAATAAAATAAAATTTTAAAAATTAGAAAAAATAAAGACTGTTCCTTCCCATGTTTACCACCCTGTAACTGCATCTTGTTGTTAGGTGCCATCGAGTCAGTATCCCTCATAGGGTTTTCAATGGCTGACTGTTTCGGGATTGCCTGGCCCTTCTCCCATTTTTGGGGTGCTGGGATTGAACTCAGGTCCTCAGAGACTGCAGCGCAGCACTCTACCAACTGAGCTAAATCCCAGCCTGGTGGAACTGCATCTAGTAGTTGCTTAATATCCACAGCATTAAAAGAAAAAGCATACACAGCTTGCTCATTGATAAACATTGACAAATTCCATGTTTACCTTTGATCTAGCAAAGCCACTGGTTGGAATCTGTGATGACTAAGATCATGCCAATTATATTTCGGACAAAATTCCAAGTGATATGATTTTGTCTGAAAATGATTTTGTCTGATTTTGTCTGAAAATGAACAAATGACTTTTAAAATATTGAAAAGCAAGTACAAAGATACTTGGTGAAATTTATTTGACGTTGAAACTTCAACAGGGATAATAATGCCAAACTTGAGGTGACAATAGTTGTTCACTGGTAAAGTTTCAATACGAGCTTTCTTAAATTATGTTTACTATTTTCATTAGGAATATATATATATACATATATATATATAGTTGTTGATATATATACATATGTGTATATATATATATATATATATATATATATAGTTGTTGTTGTTGTTAGGTGCTGTCAAGTCAGCCATTATGGAAAACACCATAATCTTTTCTCAAAAAATTAAAAATAGAATTACCATATGATTAAGCAATTCCACTTGTAGGTATATATCCAAAAGAAGGATCTGAAAAATAATTGTACATCCATGTTCATAACAGCATTATTCACATGTAAAACCTGGGACCAACCCCATGGTTCTTCAACAAAGAATGAATACGCAAAATGTGGTACACATATTGTTGTTAGGTGCCATCAAGTTGTGTCTGAATCATAGCAACCCTCATAGGGTTTTCAGTGGTTGACTGTTTCGGGATTGCCTCAGGAGTGGATTGCCACATCCTTCTCCCATTTTTGCAGTGCTAAGAATTGAATTTAGGACCTCGGAGACTGCAGAGCAGTGCTCTACCAACTGAGCTAAATCCCAGCCCAGTACACATATTATTCAGCCATTAAAAAGAAGGAAATTCTGACACATGTTGCAACATTAATGAAACTTAAGGACAGAATGATAAGTGAAATAAGCACTTAAATACAGATACTATGTGATTTTTCTTAGATGAAGTCCTAGCTTAGTCAAAAATTAGGGAGACAGGAAGTAGAATGACAGCTTCCAATACAGAGCTTCAATTTTGTAAGAGGAAAAGAATTCTAGAGAGAGATTGCCGTGACAATTGCACAATATGAATGTACCTCATTCCACTGAATCGTATGCTTAGGAATACTTGAGGTGGTAAAGATGGTAGGAAAAATAACATTTTCTTACCAACTCCATTATAAGTGGTTTTGATAAGAGCTAAAGGGCAAAGTTTTCTTACAAGTGAAGGCCAGCAGGAAATGATGCACAATAACAGCAATTACCTGGATCCCCTACAGATGTTTTCTGTCACTCAAGTCCACAAGATTATCTCTGTGAGGAAATTACACATTTCAGCTTCCTCCACTTTATAATCAACAACTTGTGCTGCACGTGGCACTTTGGCAAATGATAGTGACTAGTTTTCTATTAGTTGTGAAAAAAATAAAAGAAATAGTGATAATTATACCAACCACTTAAATGTTTATGTGTAAAGAAAGTGATTTCCACAACCCTGTAGTGCTCAAGATAGGTTTGTATTTCCTAGCCTGAAGACACATCTCATTTATTTAGAGCTATAAGGCAGCTATGGAACTAAATCTACGTCAAACACAGGCCTGATAAGCATGGGTAGCACCCCAAATACCATGACATAAGAATAATTCACTTCTGTGTGAGCAGAGTTTTCCCCTCCTGTTTTCTCTTTCTGTATCTCTTCTCTATTTAAAGACTGTAAACCTATATCCTCATTGAATTCTTTGAAGACCAAAAACACAGATGTTTAAAAGTGAAGTTAGAAGTTTGTACCCTGGTTTGTGTTATCTGGATCTTAAATACTGTGTTCCTTGTTCTTTAAAAAAAAATAAAATGTGTATTAATAAAGCACCATAATTTTCACTGATCACAAACAGAATCATATGGGCTTTTAGGAAATATCATCATGCAGCAATTACAACTGACTTCCATGAACTGATGTCCTCTTAGACTTTGTTGTTGCTGTTGTTAGGTGCCATTGAGCCAGTATCCAACTCATAGCAACCCTATATACAACAGGCAAAACACTATTGCTGTGCTTCTTTGCTATTCATAGGGTTTTCAATGGCTAATTGTTTTTTGGGAGTGGGTTGCTGGGTCCTTCTCCCAAGCCTACAGCCCCTGTTGTTCCCCGGAAGTCTCCCACCCAAGTAGTAACCAGGCATGACCCTGTTTAGCTTCTGAGATCTGATGGGATCAGATGCCACCGTGGTACAGCCATAGGCTCATAGACTTTATCTGGCTTATTTTCTCACAGTTATATTCAAATGTCAAGAACAAAGTGCTATTTTAAATACTATTTTCCTATTTCTTATAACTAAAACACATATATCTTTTTTCTCTCTTTCTGGCCTTTTACTAGTAAATAAGCTTGCTTTTATTTGCTTTTCTTCAGGAGGAAAATTACTCTTGAATCTTCCAACCAAGAAAGCCTGAAAATTATTTGGCAGTATTTAATGAGACTCATCATCTTTCATTCATTATTCCCCCTTCTGACTCAGGACTCAGTACTGTTTCACTCTCACCCTTTTTCACCCTCTCCCCAGCATCGTGTTTCCATTAAGTGGCAGGAGACATGTTCACCATTCCCAGGCCAGTGAGATATGCATAGATCCACCTGCTCCTGGACCAGAATGCATCTCCCTGGAAACACAGAAGGGTCAGGGCTTCCCCCACTTCACCCTCCCCATTATACCATAGCAACGCATGATGAAAGGCTTGACTGTCCTTTAAGCTGGCTTGTTGTCTTAATCGGATACTCCAACGCCTGGCAGCACAGCTCCATCCAGCTCAGCTGAGCTCTTGAAAATTAAATGAACCAGATGGGGCCAAAGGCTTCTGGGAAGATGGTGGAGTAAGAAAAACCTGAACCCCACCTCCCCACCTGGACAACATGCACTCTGGCAGTGTCTGTCTGCCGTGACTATTTTGGAACTCCAGCCTACTGGTGTACTGAAAGCTTGGAACTCCCAGGGGAAGATGTGGCCAGCAAATTGCAGTTAATTTTGGTCAATTTTAGCTCTTGGCTCAGCTACTCATCTCCCACCCCTAGGTGTTGGGCAAGAAGTCACGCAGGCATGTGTCCCTAAAGCTGCTTGCATGCAACTTCTGGGAGCCAGGGTGGGCAACAGTAGCCTGTACTCCAAATGTTGGGATCTGTGTTCTGATTACTAATGGCTGCTTCTAATCACAGAGGTGCAGGCACAGAGGTGGCCAGCCATTTCTGAATTCCTTTTCCAATTCTTGACCCCTTTCCTCTGGGTGAAGTGACTGTCAGGAAATTTAAAGCACCACTGCCCACTTCATTTTTTGTCTTTTGGAAGCCTGCCATTAAAGACTAAAACATTTAAAAAGCAACTACATATATTAGGGAAAATAGAAAGTCATGATGCCTGCCCAGGGAAAGGTGTAGGCTCAGAAAAGACCTAAGAAGACCTTAAATTTAGACTTCAGGCTGATCTTTAACACAGAGGCAGCTGACAACAACCAAAACAAAAACAAAAACCAGAAAACCCTAGAGAAGGGGAAGAGTCTAATTTCCAGGGTTGCCACATTATTAGATTCAAATGTCCAGCATTCAACAAAAATACCATAAGATAAACAAAGAAGAGACAGCTGGTACATTTAAGGAAAAGCATAACCCACAGAAACCATTCCTGAGAAATACCAGATAGCAGACCTACTAGACAAAGACTTTAAAACAACTATTTTACAAATACCACAATTTCACTCATATGCAGAAGCTAGATTTATGTTAATATATATACATACATATATGTGTATATATATATATACACACATACACACATGCATACATATATATATGATGCAAGATTGGGAAGTACAAATGGATATATCTAGATAGGGGAAATAGTATAAAGGTGTGTAGGAGTAACATGGAAGGTAATGAGGGAGAGAACAATTGCAAAGTACATGATAAAATTATACAAAAAACCCAAAATGAAACCCATCATACTGTATGCTAATTAAATAACAATAATAAATAAAACAACTGTTTTAAAGATACACAAAGAACTAAAGGAAAATATGGTAGTGAGGGAGAGATTCATGCAAGTTTATAGAGGAAGAGAGTTCCAGGCAGAGGAAATAATAAGTGCAAAGGTTGAGAGGCTAGACATGCCAGAGTGGCCACTGCAGAGTGAATAGGAGGAACAGCAGATGAAGTCAGAGCTGTGATAAGAATGGGAGACTGTGAATCATGTCATGTACACACTATGGGCAGCAGCAAGAATGTCAGCTCTTCCTCTGAGTGAGGTGGATCTCACTGGAGGAATCAAACAGAAAAATGATCTGGCTTAGGCTTCAACAAGACCATTCTGCCTGCTGTGTTGAAAAAAATGCTTGCCTCCAATCCAGCCATTGTTTTTCCTGCTTAGAAAAGCAGGCTCCCAAGGTGTTTTAAAACCAAAGCCAATTGTTAACTACAAAAACAATTTTTCAATAGGCAAAAGACTTAAGTAGCTATTTCTGCAAAGAAGATATACAAATGGCCAACCAGCACACAAGGAGAAACATGGTATGATTCCATTTGTATGAGGTCCCTAGGGAATGCAAGTTCATTGACCCAGAAAGGGTAGGGGTGACCAGAGGGAGAGGGTAGGGCAGAGAGGAGAGTTTCTCAGTGGATACAGAGTCTCAGTTTAGCAAGATGAAAACATTCTGGAGATGGATAGCAGTGATGGTCACATAGCATTGGGAATGGATTAATACCACTAAATTGTACACATGAATATGATAAAGACAGTAAATTTTGTTGTGTTTATTTTGTTACAAAAGAAATTCTTTAAGCAGCCTAAAGCTGAGTCCTGGTCTCCTGCCTTTCTCTCAGGACAGCACGAGCTTCACCACCCACTCCCCCACCTTCTCCACCAACTACCAGTCTCTGGGCTCCGAACAGTCACCCAGCCACCAGGTCTGGCCAGCCAGCAACATAGCCAACATCTATATAGGCCCTGAGGGCTCAGGCACCCAGGTCTCAGGGTCCTGCTCCACCAGCTTCTGGGACAGCTGGGATCCAAGGGCCTGGCCATGGGGGTGGCTGGTGATATGGCAGGAATAGGTGGCATCTAGAGTGAGAAGGAGACTATGCGAGGCCTAAGTGACCTCCTGACCTCCTACCATGACAGAATGAAGACTCTGGAGACTAACAATAAGAGGCTGGGAAGCAAAATCTGGGAACCTTTGGAGAAGAAAGTCCCCAGGTCAGAGAATGGGGGAATTACTTAAGACCATGGAGGAGCTGCGGGATCAGATCTGTGCTCATTCTGTAGACAACATCTGCATTGCTATGTGGATTGACACTGCTGGTCTGGCTGCTAATTCAATTATGAGACAGAGCTGGCCATGTGCCAGTCTGTGGAAAGCAATGTCCACAGGCTCTGCAAGGTCACTGATGACACCAATATCAATTGGCTGCAGCTGGAGACAGAAATCAAGGCTCTCAGGGAGGAGCCACTGTTCATGAAGAGCTATGAGGAGGAAGTCAAAGGCCTCCAAGCCCAGAGTGTCAGCTCTGGGTAGACTGTGGAGGTGGATGTCCCCAAATCTCAAGACTTCAGCACTCTCAGAGCAGGCATCCAGACCTGGTATGAGAACTGGCTCACAAGATCTGAGAGGAACTGGACAAGTACTGGTCACAGTGGTCACCTTGCAGTCCGGAAAGATCGGACCTGCCAAGGTGACTCTCACAGAACTGAGACACATGTTCTGGTCCTTGAAGATGGTCCCTAACTCCATAAGAAACCTGAAGTTTAGCTCAGAGAACAGCCTCCACATGGATGGAGGAACAAATCAGGGTCCTGCTGCATCTGGAATCAGAGCTGGAAAAAGACCCAGACAGAGGCCCTGCTGAACTGATGGTCAAGCTGGAGGCTACCACCATCTGATGGAAGAAGGGGAGGACTTCAATCTCCACGATGCCCTGGACAGCAGCAACTCCATGAAAACCATCCAAAAGACTGTCACCCACAGAATAGTGGATGGGACGATTGACACCAAAGTTCTGAGGTGCTGAGGCAGAGAACCAGGGTACCCTCGGGAGCAGGGGACCAATAAAAGAAATTCTTTAAAAATTGTTCCAGCCTTCTCTGTCATAAATTCTGCCTCAGCACCACCTTTTGGTTAACAAATCTTTATTGAGCAAACAATGTGGATAATTTGTTTAGATTTTTAAAAAGAGGTTCACCCAGCATTTATTGAGTACCCACTCTAGACTCATTGACTCTTTTATCTTCAGACTATTTGCCTTCCTTAGGACTTGAGATAGTAGAAATGGAAAAGCATGCACAGATAACATTAGCAGCTCTACAGAAGAATGCTCAAAGCTACAATACAGCACTAGTGTTTTTGTGAAGTGGAATGGCTCCATCAAGTCTTCAGTGACAGCTAACACAGTAACACACCATGGGACAGAGTGGATCCCAGGCACCAGCAAGAAGTAATGTGGGTGGGGAAGAGAACAGAGGCTGATATGATGCGCACAGGGATTTATGAGGAGGAGGTGGAGAAGACGGTAAGCCAGGACAGATGAGGAGTTCCAGCAGGCACAAAGAGCCAAGAAATGGACATCGTGGCAAAGCCACAGATGCCAGCAGGTGAAAGAGGTAAGATGCTTCTGAAGGGGAGAAAAGCAGGAGAAGGAAGGCCTGAGATGGCGCCTGTGGGGAATTCTGGTCTGCAATGACTTTGTATTGGTGTAAAGCATTTCTTGCCAGCTTCTAAGTGTGTGGAAAGTCTCATCTGTACACTCCAATTTCTACCTGGGGAAGGAGAGACAAGTGAGGTTTTCCATTAAGACTGTGATTAGGGGGAGTTCCTTAAGCAGATAACTGTGTCAAAATATTTGTTTTTATATACATTTAAAACTTTTTGCAGTACTTGGGGGTTGAACCCAGAGCCTCATACATACTTTGCAAATAGTTGTCAAACACTGTGCTAGGTGCTTTCATACATTTCCTCAGTTGATCCTTCCCACAACTCTATGGAACAGTTTATTTGTCATGGTTATTAATCCAGCTGTATTAGAAAAACCCTGATATCTCAAGAGATTACACAATAGTTGGCTGTCTTTCAGCTGCACTAAGTCCAAGGAGGGTCAGACAGCCCACTTACATTTATTAGCAATGCCATGCTGAACATCTGCATAATGCAGGGTTGTTAATGAGTCTTCCTCCAATCCTGATGCCATGTTCTTCCTGTACAGTCCAGTTTCTCGGATTATTTGCTCAGCATATAAATTGAAGAGATATGGTGAAAGTATACAGCCCTGACGCATACATTTCTCAACTTTAAACCAGGCAGTGTTTCCTTGTTCTATTCAAACAATTGCCTCCTGGTTCACATACAGATTCCTCATGAGTACAATTAGCTCTGGGATTCCCATTTTTCAAAGTGTTATCCATAATTTGTTATGATCCACACAGTCAAATTGCCTTTGCATAGTAAATAAAGCATAGACAGACATCTTCTGATATTCTCTGCTTTCCGCTAATATCCACCTGACATCAGCAATGATGTCCCTGGCTCCCTGCCCTCTTCTGAATCCTGCTTGATTTTCCAGTAATTCCCTGTCTATATACTGCTGCAGTCACTTTTAAATGATCTTTAGTAAAATTTTGCTTGTGTGTGATATTGATGATATTGTCCAATAGTTTCCACATTCAGTTGGACCCCCTTTTTTGGGAATAGGCACAAATATGGATCTCTTCCAGTCAGTTGGCCAGGTAGCTGTTTTCCAAATCTGTTGGCATTAACATGTTAACACCTCCAGTGCTGCATCTGTTTGTTGAAACATCTCTATATTGGTATTCCATCAATTCCCAGAGCCTTGTGTTTTGCCAGTTCTTTCAAGGCAGCTTCCACTTCATCCTTCAATACCATTGGTTCTTCTTCATATGCAACCTCTTGACATGGTTAGTCATCTACCAATTATTTTTTGTATAATGACTCTGTGTATTCCTTCCATCTTCTTCTGATGTTTCCTGCATCATTTAATATTTTCCCTATAGAATCTTTCACTATTGCCTTTCGAGGCTTGAATTCCACTCTGCTTGCTGAAAGTGAAGAGGATTTAGAACATTTACTGATGAAGATCAAAGATCATAGCCTTCAATATGGGTTGTGCCTAAACATCAACAAAATAAAAATCCTTACAACTGGGTCAGCATGCAACTTCACAATAAATGAAGAAGAGATTGAGATTGTCCAAGATTTTGCTTTGCTTGGCTCTATAATCAACACCCGTGGAAGCAGCAGTCAAGAAATCAAAAAACACATTGCTCTAGGAAAAGCTGTGGCAAAAGACCTCTTTAGAGTATTGAAAAGTAAAGATGTCACATTGAAGACGAAGGTGCGTCTGACTCATGCCATGGTATGTTCAGTCACATCATATGGTTGTGAAATCTGGACACTGAACAAGGGAGACAGGAAAAGAATTGATGCTTTTGAATTGTGGTGTTGGAGACAAATATTGAATATACCATGGACTGCCAAAAGAACCAACAGATCAGTCCTAGAAGAAGTGCATCCAGAGTGCTCCTTGGAAGCAAGGATGTCTAGACTGTGTCTTACATGTTTTGGACATGTAGTCAGGAGAGATCAATCCCTGGAGAAAGACATCAAGTTTGGGAGAGTGGCAGGTCAATGAAAAGAAGGAAAATCTTCCACCACATGGATTGACACAGTGTCTGCAACAATGGGCTTAAACATAAATAAGATCGTTTGCCTGGCACAGAATCGGAAAGTGTTTCAATCTGCTGTACATAGGGTCACTATGAGTCAGACTCAACTCAACAGCAGCTAACAACAACAAGTGGTCTCCAGGGCTGCTATGGCAGAAAAAGAAAAAGAAAGAGGAAGGTCACAGGGCTCATACCAATGCCACTGTCGGCCACTTGGCCAAAACAAGTCACTCAGCCCTAATTTTACTTCAAGATAGGCTAAGAAGCATGGAGAAGTGTGTGGATATTTGGTGAGTAACTATCACTAGTAGATATCTGTGTTATGTTCCCATTTCATTAGAAGGTTCCATATTTCACTCAAGGCTACACAACTAATAGGCAGTGGAGTCAAGAATCCCATAGGATTATTTGATTCTGAAGCCAAAATTTTAGCCACCACACTGTACTGTCAGATCATGAAGAGCTTTTTACCAAAATAAGACTGGACAATATCCTGAAGATGATGGGGATCTACTGATAAGTTGTATGCTAATGAATGGCATGACTAGATTTTCCTTTTAGACAGGTAACTTGGGCTATGGTTTGGAACTTGGCTTTGAGAAAGCAAGCTTGGAAGCTTACAGGCCACTTATGAGTCTATGGCCACAGTTCCAATGAAACATGATGAGGACCTCAAGGAGGGCAATTGATAGAGGAATGGAGAGGAGGAGGGGCATGGATAAAATTAGCCAGATTTATGTAGTGTGTGGATAAGGAAGAAAGGCTGTTCAAAAAAAATACTCTTGAATTTGAATGATGGCCTGAAAAGATGGTATCACCCACCAGTTGTATTAGTGAATCTGTGCCTTATTGTGGCAAGTGCCTGACAAAACCAATATAGGACAGGAATGATTCACTTATGGCTCACAGCTCAGAGGATTTCTGGGCATAGTGGTGGGGAGGCATGGTGGCCAGGTCTGTGGTAGAAGAATTTTTCACACCATGGCGTCAGGAAGCAAAGAGAGAACCAGAACAGGGGCCCACATAAAACCCCCAAAAGCCTGCCCCCAGTGACCCAAGATAGGTCCTGCCTCCCAGAATTCCACAGCCTCCAGAAACAGCACAACTACCTGGAGATAAGACATTCAAACACATGACCTGTAGGGGACATTTTAGATTCAAAACATAACGCCAATAAAAAGCAAAATATATAAGAAGGAATAGGTTTGCTGGAGAAAACGATGATCTCAGATTTGGAAATGTGAAAGACATAAGGAGTAACGTATGTTCAACCTCTTACAGCACAATTCCAAACCTTGAGGAAAAAGTTGGGGTAGAGAGTTATGGACCTGTAGATTGTAGCTGAATTAAAGAGGGCGAGTTGGAATATTGTGGGAAACAATCATTGAAATATCAAGTTCAAAAAGGAAAAGAAAAACCAAATGAAGGTAGGCTCAATGTAACAGACGGTCAAATATAAACATCAGGTAGGTTTTGTCACTAAAAGTCACAGGTGTTCTTAGTGGAAATTGCTTCGGTGCAGTAGGAAAGGGTGGGGCAACAGTCAGCAGCATTTCAGAGAAAAAATGGCTATAAAATGCTACCACTTTTAATTCTGTCAGTAAGGTAGGCATTGTCATCCCCACTTTATAATGAAGCTCACAGGGGTGACCTATAGTCTTGTACAGTCGCTAAAAATTCAGACACTGGAATGTGCTCCATCAAATCGGGTTCCTTAGGATTAGATTGAGATGGATATGTACATGCATGCTTATTGGGGAATATTTTCAAAACCAACGTCTGTGAAGAAATAAGGGCAGGCAGGATCAGGGAAAGGTGATGAAGGAGCTACAGGAGGACTAATCCGACCTTCTAAAGAGCTCTATGCAGGCAGTTCCCTTGGGTCAAGGGTGATTCCCAGAGAAGGACTCAGCCAGAGTCATCAGAAAGCCAACTCTCCCACAGCTAGGGGAATGAACTGGGATCTATGAACTAGCATCCATGATAATACTGTCTATTATTAGCTGTCTTGGATCAGCCAATTACCAGCTATGAGACCTGGCTTAGTCTCTTAATCATTCTGTGCCTCAATTTCCTCAACCCTACAGCAGAAACAATAATGCATTTACTCATGGCGTTGTCATGAGGATTGGATGAGACAATGAGACAGCTAGAAACATGCCTGACTGAGAGTTAGCACTTGCCGAGGATATGCTATTACCACTACAGGTAGAAACCCACGATGGCCCGGGCCTTCAGTTTGCAGTTCTGGGCTTTTTCTGCAAACCATTCAGGCTCCTCCCA
Organism: Pedetes capensis; assembly: GCA_007922755.1. NCBI lineage: Eukaryota > Metazoa > Chordata > Mammalia > Rodentia > Pedetidae > Pedetes > Pedetes capensis. Next base: position 84,194 of record VMDO01005448.1, on the reverse strand, counting down.
TCTATTCTATTTCTGTCACATAGAATGCATAAGCACTGCATGCTATATCTTGTGCTATCCATGTCTATTTTGCTCCTTTACAAAAATCTATTAATGTAGTATGACCAAAACAAGGATACGTACCCACCTGGGTGCCTGAGTGACTTGCAGCAGTCTGTGGCTCACTTGTATTTCTGAGGGATCTGCTGATATGGGCTGGGACCAGGCTTGCTCCCCATCTCTCATCTTTTTTAGATTATCAGTACCCATGACATACTCTTTTCACCATGAAAGGCAGGCTCTGGAGAGAGCAAGTTCAAATGTGCAAGCAGATTTCAAGTCTCTGTTCAAGCTGTAGACATCCCATTGTCTAAGCAATCCAGGTAGCTGAGTGCAAAGTCAAGCATATGTGGTAGGGTGAGGAGGGTGTGTACAGCACCCTTGGAGGTTGGCATGGAGTGGGGATTCGAAATTTGCTGAATAATCTTCCACACATTCTCATGAACAAAGACTCTAAAATAGAAAAAGAAGATACTTGTGGCCAGAATTTTTTAAAACAGTTGCAATGAAAATCTTTTGCTAATTATTTATTGCAAGTATGTCTGGGTAGGTCCTTCTAGCCTCTCTTTGACTCAGTCTCCTCATCTGTAAACCAAAATTCTAATACACCTTCTATTTAACTCTCAGAAATGGGATATTGTCATGTCATCCTGTATCATACTGTTTTGTGGAACACTCTAGCACTTTGACAAATTGGTATTTTCTGCCATCTAGAATGCTTATGGGCTGGGATTTAGCTCAGTTGGTAGAGTGCTGCTCTGCAGTCTTTGTGGTCCAGAGGTCGATTCCCAGCACCACAAAAGTGGGAGAAGGATGTGGCAATCCACTCCCAAGGCAATCCTGAAACAGTCAGTCATTGAAAACCCTCTGAAGGTGGCTATGAGTCAGATATAACTCAATAGCACCTAATAACAACAACAGAATGCTTATATAATTCTTTCATTATTGAGTGTTCTAACATGGGACTGACCCCCAGGACTGCCTTAAAGACATGAGAATTGTAAAAGTAATGGTTTTAAGTAGACAGGAGTGGCTAGAACTAACACACTACAAATCTCATAAGCTCTGAGTTTTCATCTTATGGGATTCCAACCCTACATAATGTCTCTTTAAATTTCCTGAATCCCTGTTTTCAAGATTGGTTAAATAGAGGACAGCACCAAACACTGCTGAGACACCATTTAGTCATGGCCTCTGCTAAAAATCAAATTTAAGACTCACTGCCAATGTAGGTCACTCAATGCACAGCTCAGCACTTTACCCCTTGATTCCAAAACTTTCTATCTGGGCATACCTGTGAGGAAGCAACAAATTTCTTCCACATAGAATAAAAAATGATGGTTCAGCAAACTACAAGAAGTACAGCTTCTTGTCCAAAAAATTACATTTCTGATCCATTAAGTTATAGTGAGATAGATGCCAAACTTTTATGTCTTCTTGGTCCAACAAAATTGATTTACACAAAGTTAACATCTTCCTCTACTTGCCAGAAACAAAGCAGAATCTTTTGTCCAATAAAAACTTTATTGCCACAAGCATCATCTGACTCCTTAAAGATACTCCAAAATCATTTTGATCTCCAGTACTCTTTTTCATACCTCTTCCAGATCAATCTTATAGAAGTGCCACAGGACTTCTTGAAAAAAATAGGACAAAATCTTAGTGGTTTAATGACTGTTGCTAGGGCTTCTGTAATGAAGTGCCACAAAATGAATGGTTTAAACAACTGAAATTGTGTTCTTTCACAGTCTGGAGGCTATAAATCCAAGATGCAGGTGTTAACAGGGTCAGTTCCTTCTAAGGGCTACGAGGAACAATCTGTTCCATGCCTCTCTCTTCTTGTGATTTGCTGGCATTTTGGGCAATTTTGAGCTTGTGAGTACATCACCGCCATCTCTGTCTCTGTGTTCATAAGACATTCTTCCTGTCTATCTGTCCTCAAATCTTCCTTTACATAAGGATACCAGCCATCCTGGATTAGCACCCACACCAATAACCTCATTTTAACTTGGTTATCTCTGTCAAGACCCTTCTCCAAATATTCTGACATATTGGGGGCAGGGCTTCAACATATAAACTTTAGGGGAACAAAATTCACTCCACAACAGTGACCTTGTGTTAGGCAAAGATTTCTTATAAACTCTAAAGGGAGATAATTGATATATTGGATGTTATAAAAATTAACCACTTCTCCTATTCAAATAACACTATTAAGAAAAAAAAAGACAAGTCAGCCATGGAGTGACTAGAAATATTTCCAGATATATATTCAATAAAGAACTTGTATTTATAATATATAAAGAAATCTAATAATAATGACTCAATAAGAAAAATGCAACTCATTATAATATGAATAAACCAATAAAGAATGTGCAAAAGATTTGGATAGACACATCATCAAAGAAGATATAAAACTGGCCAAAAAGGCCAGGCATGGTAATGCATGCTTATATTCCCATCAGTCAGAAACATCACAAGTTTGAGGCCATCGCTAGCTACATAGAGAGTTTGAGTAAAGCCTGGGATACATAGCAAAACTCTGTGTGTGTGTGTGTGTGTGTGTGTGTGTGTGTGTGTGTGTGTACAAGAAAGATAGAGAAAGGAATAAGCACATGAAAACATGTTCAACATCATTAGTGATCAGAGAAGAGCAAATTAAAGCCACAAAACACCTCTACACATCGATACAATGAAAAATCAAAATGACTAACAATACTAAGTGTTGGTAAGGATAGGGAAAAACTCAGCCTATATTCAGTCACTTTGGAAAATAGTGTGAAGTTCCTTGTAAAAGTAATCATATACCTACCACACAATACACCAATCCAAATCCTAGGTATCTACACAAGAAAAACAAAGCCTATGTTCACACAGAGACTTCTACGTGAACGTTTATGACATCTTTATTCATAGTAGCGAAAACCTGGAAATAGCCCAGGACTCATAAGTTGGAGAATAAACAATGGGAATCTACTCAGCAATAAAAAGAATGAATGACTTACACGTGTATGCAAAAGAATACATTCTGCATATTCCCATGTATATGTTGTTCTAGAAAAGGCAATACTATGGTGACAGAAAATAGATCAGTGGTGTCCAGGAGCTGGGGGGTAGGGGAAGGAACTGCTGGAGAGGGAGCACAGAGGAACATTTAGGCTGATGGATATTTCTATAACTTGATTATGATTCTGTCACATGACCAAACTTTGCCAAAACTCATTGAGCTGTACACTCAAAAAGCAGAATTTATGTCAATTATGCCTCAGGATTTTTAAAATACTACCATATCTTCCACTCCAGCACCTACAAAGATTTCTGGAACAGCCTGACCCCGTGTGTTAAGAACCATACAAATCCCTCATCACAGAGACTTCCAGGATGGGAAAGTAGTTTGCTTCTTTCAACTCCTCCCTAGAGCCAGCTTCACAGTAGGAACAAAACACAGACTTGCTGACTCTATTATTCTCCATCCAACCATGGGCTGGAATAAAAACGACAAATCATGGGGGTGAGTGTTCCCAGCTAATCTCCTTTCTGATTCTGTCCGCTGTACAGTTCCTTCCCTTACCTTTCCCTCTTAGTAAGATCAAGTAAAACTGAGGTTCCTGGGAGGCAGAATTAGGAAAAGGAGACAAAGAATAAACTGCCAGTCTCATGAAAATAGCAGTGAGTGTAAAAATGGGCTTCATCTCCCAGGGACATGAAGAGAAGGATCTCACACAGTAGGAGAGCCCAGGGAAGAGCTGGGATGGCTGGGTTAAGGGTGGGCAGAGAAAGAACTTGGTGGGCCAGAGAGGGTGAGTGACAGGGTCCTTCTGTGGAAAGAGAGTGACAGACCCTGGGAGCTGTCAGGAGCGAAATCATATGAGGGAAAGGGGATCTAGGTGACAGCTACTGGAGAGTGCTGAGTGTACTTTGTATGTGATTTGAATTCCTGTTTGTGCTATTCTTTGAATGTGGCTCCCTCCACTCCTATATGAACCACAGGATTATGAATTCAAGATGCTCATATGTGTAACAAGTAATTATTAAACACCTTCTGGGGATCCCACATCTCTCTGTGTAGTGCAGGTGAGGCAAAATATATAAAAAAACAATTTTGGATGCATCTGATTGGCTAATGTTATTGTCTTGATTATTATTGGCTAATTAATAACATTTGTACAGCGATTAACAGCTTTCAAAATCTTAGTATGTTTGATATTAAGCTTTTGCTAAATCCTCCTGAGAACTGTGGGCCAGATAGGATATATTTTATCTAAACTAAATAAGTGATAGTGGCTGACATTCAGATCAGTGCCAAGAATCGTAGTTTAGATCTGTTGTTGTTAGGTGTCATCAAGTCAGAGTCTGACTCATAGTGACCTTATGTACAATAGAACAAAAACTCCCCGATTCCATGCCAGGTATGTGATCCTTTTTACATTTAAACCCATTGTTGCAAATGTTGTGTCAATCCATCTAGAGGCAGATTCTCCTCTTTTTCATTGACCCGCCACTTTCTCAAACATCATGTCCTTCTCTAGGGATTGGTACCTCCTAACAATATGTTCAAAATATATAAGACACAATCTAACCATCCTTGCTTCCAAGGAACACTTTGGTCACACTTCTTCTAGGATGGATCTGTTGGTTCTTTTGACAGTTCATGGTATATTCAGTATTCATCTCCAGCACCATAATTCAAAAGCATCAATTCTTCTGTCACCCTTATTCAATGTCCAGTTTTCACAACCATATGATGCAACTGAAAATACCATGGCATGAGTCATGTACCCCTTCTTCTTCAGTGTGACATCTTTACTTTTCAACACTTTAAAGAGGTCTTTTGCAACAGCTTTTCCCAATGCAATGTGTCTTTTGATTTCATGGCTGCTGCTTTCACAAATGTTGATTGTAGAACCAAGTAAAGCAAAATCTTGGGCAACCTGGACCTTTTCTCCATTTATCACAAAGTTGCATACTGACCCAGTTATGAGGACTTTTGTTTTGTTTGTTGGGGAGCAATCCGTACTGAAGGCTGTGCTCTTTGCTCTTCTTCAGTAAATATTTCAAATCCTCTGCTTTCAACAAGCAACATTGTGCCATCTGCATAACATAGGTTGTTAATGAGTCTTCCTCCAATCATGATGCCATGTTCTTCTTCATAAAGTCCAGCTTCTCAGATTATTTCCTCAGCATAGGGATTTAAGAGCTACGGTGAAAGTATGCAGCCCTGATGCACACCTTTCTTGACTTTAAACCAAGCAGTGTTTCCTTGTTCTGTTTGAATGACTGCCTCCTGGTCCATGTACAAATTCCTCATGAGTACAATTAGGTTCTCTGGTATTCCCATTCTTTGCAATGTTATCCATAACTTGTTATGATCCACACAGTCAAATGCTTTTGCATAGTTGATAAAACATAGACATCTTTCTGGTATTCTCTGCTTTCAGGTAATATCCATCTGACATCAGCAGTGATGTCCCTGGTTCCATGCCCTCTTCTGAAACTGGCTTGATTTTCCAGCAGTTCCCTATCTATATACTGTTGCTCTTGTTTTTGAATAATTTTTATCAAATTTTGCTTTTGTGTGATATCAATGATATTGTTTGATAATTTCCATATTTGGTTAGATCCCCTTTCTTAGGAATAGGCACAAGTATGGATCTCTTCCAGTCAGTTAGCCAAGTAGCTGTTTTCCAAACCTCTTGGCATAAACAAGTGAGCACCCCCGGTGCTGTATCTGTTTGTTGAAACATCTCTATTGTCATTCCATCCATTTCTGGAGCCTTGTGTTTCGCCAATTCTTTCAAAGCACTTTTCCTAGGTCCAAGAAGACTCCAAAGCTTGTCTTCTTTGTTCTGTCTACAACCTCTCACTCTGTCTGCTCTGGGAAGAGACATGGAACACAAGACAAAGACCCAAGAGAGGAAGCCCAGTTTTTGGTGTTTAACATGCACTCCAAGTTTCCTAAAGAAGTGGCTGGACACTTTTAGAGCAAGGGTCTCTTACAAGGATTCAGAGCATGTTAGGTTATCACCTCCTTCTTGTTTGGACAGTCTCTCTTCACCTCAAAGACTTGGCTATACCATGGGCTCACAGAGCACCAGCATATGTCTCAGCAAACATTGGGATATAACTTCCATTTCTACATATCTCCTAGAATCCATATTATTATAAAGAAAGAGGATCAAACTGATCAATTTGTCACCATCTCATATGAAATTTCTATAAAGGAAACAGTTTTGCCAAAAACTCACAAAGGCCTCCCTGGTTTTCTTCAGAGGAGAGCTGTGGGTGGTGAAGGCAGTGATGAGTGGGGAGAGGCTGTGATTTTAAGGCAAATGATCTAAGCAATCTTGCTGCTGTGCAGTATTTCCTAAAATAATAAATATACACCCTTGTTTCCTTTGGGATTATGTAAACCTACTACCCCACGTGCTTTTATATTTTTATCTGATGGGATTTCACAGTACTTTTTTTTAATTACCCCATCTACCCACCATTCCTCCATGTCGTCCTCTCAACATTAAGAGTGTGTTGGACATAAGGGTGATCTGGTTGCTACATTTGTCACCCCACTGATCACCAGAGTTGATTCAGCTGACCTGGCTGGATAGGCAGATGTCCATCCCTCCCAAAGCTACGTACTCAGGCCAAAGAGCATGACCAACCCTGATCAAGGAGCACCATTCTTCAGTCAAAGGTACACCAGTAGCTGCACTCCCTGGCTAGAACCTGCAAACTAGTCCTTGGGAAGGTGTTGATCTCAATTTGGTAAGTGAAGAGAGGCATCCATGCTATCATTTTTTTAAATGACTCTGAACCCAATTCTAAAGTAGCACTCACAGGCAGATATCTCTTATCATTAAGGGATTATAAAGGTCTCTGAAAGAAATATTTTTAAAACTAGCACAAATTGTCAATGTGTTATATTATTTACTATTAAGTTTCATGAAAGAACATGAAACAATCTGAGCTGTAACTAAAGGTTTGCCAGTCAAAATTTAAAATACATAGTTTTAAAATTAATAGAGTACAAATGAAGTCATGTCTGTACCCAGACATGTATTATACAGTACCTAGAGTACTGTATAATATAACACAGGATATGTGATGCTGTGACTTCAAAGGCGAGACTGTAACAAACCATGCTGCTTCCATTAGCACTCTCTTGGAATGTGGCTGTCATCACAGGAACTAGTTTGGTCTACCTGGGCATGACGGCGCACTCCTGTAATCCCAGAAGTTGGGAAGCAGACACAGGAAGATCTTGAGTTCAAGGCCAGCCTAGGGTACACAGGGAGACCCTGTCTCAAAATTTAAAAATTAAAAAGTAAAAATAAAACAGAACCAGGCATGGTGCACACCTATAATCCTAGCACTCAAGGGGCCCAAGCATAAGGATCTCAAGTTCCAAGCCAGCTTGTGCCACATACCAAGACCCTATTGAGAAAGAGATAGAGTTAGAAAGTTAGTGAGAGAGAGAGAAAGTGGGAGAGAGAGAGGGAGTTGAGAAGGTGAGGGAGGGAGGGAGGGAGAGCGAGAAAGAAGAAAGGAAGGAGAGAGGAGGGCAGGACGGAAGGGAAGAGGAGTGGAGGCGAGGGGCTGGGAGGAGAGGATTTTGGTCTTCTTCCTTGAGAATGAATCACCACAGGGAGAAAGAGGCCTAGCTGGCCCAGGTAAGTCCATCCCGAGGCAATCAAGGAATTAATAGGGCTGTGTGAGTGAGCCCTGACAATCCACAGAATGATGTGGGAGAATGTTATTTTTTATGCCATCATATTTTGGAGTGGTTTGTCACACAACAAAACTGACTAAAACAGTAAGTATATAGCAAAATACCTGATTCATAATACATATCTAATTAATTTTAAATTCCCTTCTTAAATTGTCAGAGGGCTAATTCCCAAATCTCTGCAGTTGTTCTTTAGCTTCAACTAGATCGGGATTATCTGACCATCACTCTCTCTTTACACTTTAAAATGCTTTTAAAAATCATCTGTAGAGAATTGGATGCCTGTAATCCCATCTACATAGGAGGCTGAGACAGGAGGATCTTGAGTTCGAGGTCAGAGGCAGCCTCCATGATTTAGCTAGACCTATCTCAAAATGAAAAAGAGACTGGGGTGCAGCTTATCTCGCATGCATGATGCCCTAAATTCCAACCCTCAGTGCTGCCATAACCAAAAAAAAAAACCTCTTTGAAATCAAAGAAAAAATGTTCCATCCTTTTCCTTGTCTAGTCTCCTCTCAAAGTGGGTTACATAAATATTATATTAGTTATCTATAGCAACATGATCAATTGTCCTCACACCTACAGGCACAAAACAATTATTTATTATCTCACGGTTTCTGAAGGACAAGAACCCAGAAGTGGTTTAGTTATATGATTATGACTCAGGGCCTCTGATAATATCATGGCCAAGCTGTCAGCCAGGCTGTAGTTTCTGAAAACTTGACAAAGAACGAAGCATCTAATTCCAGGTTTACTGTGTCTCCTGCCAGGAGGCTTCACCTCCAAACCATGGCCGCCTCTCCACAGGGCTGTTCGTGACACAGCTTACACCAGAGCAAATGATATAAAAGACACAAGAAGAGAGAGTGCACACCCAAGAGGGAAGTCAGTTTTTTATAACCTAATCTTAGAAATAAAATACCACATCTTCTGTATGCTATTACCCTCGCAGTCCAGCCACAGAGCGAGGCGAGAGGAACATACTTAAGGGATAGGCTAGGACTATCAAAGGCTATCTTGACATCTGGATATCACAAGCAAAGAACAAAAATCCATCTGGAGTCATACATCTTTTTGACCCAAAGTGCTCCTTTGTTTCCTACTTTAGTTAGCCTTCTTAGTTGTAAAAACAGTATCTAGCTCTGGCTAATTTAAGCACTAAAGGAATTTAATAGGTGAATCTTAGTTTCTCACAGAACTGAAAAGAAAGCCAACAAACAAGGCTCAATGTCAGGATATTTGCTGAATGAATACATTAAATTTAAAATGGACTACTTTATATTCATTTAGATACTAAGACGTACATTAAACACTTGCAACCCATGGAAAGTAATCAAAATGGATATTTAATTTTATCTTCCACTTTCCCTTTTAATCCACTGAAGCAAATCTTTCTTTGCTTTTACGTGAAAATCTTTGGCAGGCCCAATGATTACTCTGATCATGCTTAAATAATAAACCCTTCAATCACTTTACACTGCAAAACATGATCTTTAATAATTAAAATGTCCAGTCCACAATATTAATAAGTACTTCAGTCTTCATGTTGAGTTTTCTCCTGTACCTGTCCCTCAATGGAGCTGTATATTTGTTTTCTACAGCTGCTGTGATAAATAGCCACTAACCTAATGGCTTGTTGTTGTTGTTGTTAGGTTACAATGCACAAATTTATCATCTTTCACTTCCAGAAGTCAGAAGTCCTAGATAGCTCTCACAGGGAAAAACGGGATTGGCAGGACTGTGTTCCTTTCTGGAGACTCTAGGAGAAAAATCCATATCCTTGTCTTTTTCAGCTTCTCAGGTTGCCTGCATGTGTTGGCTCACAAGTGCCCTCCTGTCTTCAAAGTCAGAATAATAAGTTCAGTCCTCTCACTGCTCATGACGCCAGCCCTTCCTTCTCCCTCCCTCTTACACTTTTAAGAAAACAAGTGCCGACACTGGGGCCAGCTGGAGAACCCAGGAAACACTCCCTATTTTAAGGTCAGTTGATCAGCAAGGTGCTGTCTATCTGGAACCTACAGGATCCAGGGCATATGACAAAGACATTTGTAGGGGGCCACTGCTCTGTTTTGATCACAGCGTTTAATACAGTAGCCAGCTGAAGTGTGATCAGAGGTGAGGGTTAACATGAGATAGTGGAGACATGACAAAGCAGTAGGGAAAGCCCATCACGTGGCAGCTGCAGCTAGTTAAGTAAAAAGGAAAGCCTCTACTCTTTTCTTTCCTTTCTTCCTTCCTTTCCTTTCCTTCCTTTCTTGTCTTTTTTCTTTTCTCTTCTTTTCTTTCCATTCCAGACAGGGTCTTGCCAGGTAGCCCAGGCTGTACTGAAATTTATGATCCTCCTGCCTCAGCCTCCTAAGTGCATACGATATTTCTAAACCTAGGTTGAAGGCAGAGGCTGAAAGCCTTTCAGGTGTAGGTAAACTGAGAAGATAAACAACCTGAGCTGGATGTATAGCACATGCCTAAAATCCCAGTGACTCGGGTGGCAGAGGCAGGAGGATCATAAGTTTAAGGCCAGAGTCAGCCTGTGTAATTTAGTGAGACCCTGACTTAAAAACAGGAAAAATGGGCTGGAGGTGCAGCCCAGTGGTAGAGTACTGGCAAAGTATGTGCCAGGCCCTTGGTTCAACCTCCAAGTACTGCAAAGGGAAAAAAATAAATAAAGGATGACATGCTTATTTAATGTTTTTTTAACTTATAAAGTAGTATGTACTTATCATATACAACATATTTTGAAGTGGATATACATTGTTGAGTGTTTAAATACAGCTAATTAACAAATGCATTACTTCATATATCATTTTTATGGTGAGAACACTTAACATCCACTCTGCGTTTTTCAAGAATGTGTCATCACTAATAGTCAGTGTGCTGTACAATAGATCTTTTAATCTTATTCCTCCAATCTAACAATTATGTATCATTCTACCAACATCTCCCTAATCTTCAGGCTCCCTAGCCATCTTAGCCTTTGGTGACCACGATTCCACTCTCTATTTCTATAAGGTCATTTTTTTTTTAACTTCCATGAGTGAGATTATGTGGTATTTTTTTCTTTCTGCACCAGGCTTATTTTACTTAACATACTGCCCTCCAGAGCTGGGGTTTAGCTCAGTTGGTAGATGCTGCTCTGCACTCTCTCAGGCCCTGGGTTCAACCCCCAGAACTGCAAAATTGGGAGAAGAATGTGGCAATTCCCAAAGCAATCCCAAAATAATCAGCCATGGAAAACCCTATGAATAGTAGAGAAGCACTGACATAGTGCTGGGCATGGCACAGTGTTGGGGAATATTTCACTCTGTTGTACATAGGGTTGCTATGAGTTGGACCCAACTCAATAGCACCTAACAACAACAATGTCCTCCAGGCTGATCCATACTGTTGGAAATAATAGAATTTCTGTCTTTTCAATGGCTAAACAGTATATCATTGTATATATACCACATTCTCTATCCCTATCCATTCATCCATCAATGGACACTTAGTTTGATTCCTTATCTTGGCTATTGTGAATAGTGCTACAATAAACATGGCTTATTGTAGTTGGTGCCTGCAGCCATAGCCCTGTGGCATCTGATCCCGTCAGATCTCGGAAGCTAAGCAGGATCAGGCCTGGTTAGTTACCTGTATGGGAGACTGCCTGGGAACACCAGAAGCTGTAGGCTTGGGAGAAGGACCTGACAACCCACTCCCAAAAATCAACCTGCCATTGAAAACCCTATGAACAGCAGAGAAGCACTGACAATAGTGTTTTCCCTGTTGTACAGAGGGTCACTATGAGTCGGATACCGACTTGCCAGCATCTAACAACAACAACAATTGTAGTTGGTAGGTGCTGTTGGGTCGGTGTCCGACTCATAGCAACCCTATGTACAACAGGTGAAACAGTATTGTTCGTGCTTCTCTGCTATTCATAAGGTTTTCAATGGCTGACTGTTTTTTGGGAGTGGGTTGCTGGGTCCTTCTCCCAAGCCTATAGCACCTGGTGTTCCCAGGTGGTATCCCATCAAAGTACTAATCAGGCCCAACCCTGCTTAGCTTCCAAGATCTGAGGGGATCAGACACCACAGTGGTACAACTGCAGGCACAATAAATATGGTAGCACAAGTCTCTTTGACTTACTGATTTCATTTCCTTTGGATATATACCAGTAGTGAAATTTCTGGGTTAGGTGGTAGTTCTAGTTTTTTGAGGACCCTCCACCCTGTTTTCCATGTGGCTGTACTAATTTACATTCCCACCAAGAGTGTATAAAGTTTCCCGTTTTTTCCATATCCTTGGCAACATTTATCTTTTGTCCTTTCAGTAAGAGTCATTCTAAGGCAAACAAGGTGATTTTGATTTGCATTCCCCTGATGATTAGTGATGCTGAGCATTTTTTCACATGCTTCTTGTCCACTTATATCTTATTTGGAAAAATGCGTATTAAGTCTATTGCCTTTTTTTTTTCTTTGCGGTACTGGGGTTTCAAATCAGGGCCTTGCACTTGCATGCTTTGCAAGTGCCGGACCACTGAGCTGCACCCTCAACCCATTTTTCTACTCTTTGAGACAGGGTCTCGCTAAATTACGCAGACTGCCTCTGGTCTCGAACTTGCGATCCTCCTGCCTCTGCCTCCCTAGCCGCTGGGATTACAGGCGTGCGCCATCATGCCCAGCTATTGCCAATTTTTTAATTGGATTTATTTTCTTGCCCTTGAGTTCTTTAGTTTGGACATTAATCCCTTATCAGGTGTACAGTTTGCAAATACTTGCATTCTGTACGTTATCTCTTCATTCTGTGTTATTTTGTTTGCTATGGAGAGGCTTGTTTAGTATCATTTCATTTATCAATTCTTCCTTTTGTTACCTGTGCTTTTGAGGTCATAGACAAATATATATATATATATATATATAGCCAGGCCAATGTCTTAGAGCTTTCCTTTGTGTTTTCTTCTATAGTTGCACAATTTTAGGTCTGACATTTAAGCCTTTAATCCTTTTTGAGAGATAATCTATAGTGATTATCTATAGTGATAAAGACCTAATTTCCTTCTTCTGCATATGCATATCCAATTTTTCCAATACTATTTACTGAAGAGATTCCTTCCTCCATTGTGTGTTCTTCACACCTTTGTCAAAAATCAGTCAGCTGCAAAAACATGGGTTTATTTCTGGTTCTCCATTCTGTTCTATCAGTTGTATGTTTTTAATGCCAGCATCATGCTGTTTTGTTTTCTATACTTTTGTTGTATGTTTAAAGTCAGGTATTATAATCCCTCCAGTGTTGTCCTTTTTGGTCAGAATTGCTTTGGCTATTCAGAGTCTTTTGTGGTTCCATACAAATTTTAGGATTGTCTTTTTTATTTCTGTGAAGAATGTCATCAGTATTTTGATAAGGATTTCATTGAATCTGTAAATCACTTTGGGTAGTACAGACATTTTAACAATACTAATGCTCCCAATCCATGAACATGGAATGTCTTTCCATTTTTTGTGTCCTCTTCAATTTCCTTCATCAGCATTTTATAGTTTTCATTGTAGAGTTTTTTCACCTCTTTGGCTAAATTTATTCCTAGATTTTTGAGCTTTGTTTATTTCTGTAGTGAAAGTGAAGAGGATTTGAAACATTTGCTGATGAAGATCAAAGAACACAGCCTTCAGTATGGATTATGCCTCAACATCAAGAAAACAAAAGCCCTTGCAACTGAGTCAATAAACAACTTCATGATAAATGGAGAAAAGATTGAGGCTGTCCAAGATTTTGTTTTACTTGCTTCAACCATCAGTACTAATGGAAGCAGCAGCCAAAAACTCAAAAGATGCACTGCATTGGGAAAAGCTGTTATAAAAGACCCCTTTAAAATGTTGAAAAGTAATGTCACATTGAAGACAAAGGTGCACCTGAAGCATGCCGTGGTATTTTCAGTCACATCATATGGTTGTGAAAGCTGGATATTGAATGAGAAAGACAATAGATGCTTTTGAACGATGGTACTGGAGACAAATATTGAGTATATCATGGACTGCAAAAAGAACCAACAGATCCGTTCTAGAAGAAGTGAAACCAGAGTGCTCCTTGACAACAAGGATGGCTACACTGTGTCTTATGTATTTTGGACATGTTATCAGGAGGAATCAATCCCTGGAAAAGAACAGTGTTTGAAAGAGTGGTGGGCCAATTGAAAAAAAAAAAAAAAGGAACACTCTCTACTAGATGGATTGACACAATGTCTGCAACAATGGGCTTAAGCATAAAAAAGACCATGTGTGTGGCAGGTGGCAGGTAGTGTTTTGTTCTGTTGCACAAAGGATCACTATGAGTCTGACTTGATTCAATGGCACTTAACAAGAACATTGTTCATGGGATTTTTTTCTTTTTCAGCTAATTCATATTGATATAAAGAAATGCTAGTTTTTGTATGTTGATCTTCTATCCTGCAACTTTACTGTATTTATCAGTTCTAACATTTTTTTTTGGGAGAAGGACCTGGCAACCCACTCTCAAAAATCACTCTGCCATTGAAAACCCGATGAACAGCAGAGAAGCACTGACAATAGTGTTTCCCCTGTTGTACAGAGGGTCGCTATGAGTCAGATACCGACTCTATGGCACCTAACAACAACAACAACAACAACATTTTTTTGGTGAAGTCTTTAGGTTGTTGTACATATGAGATCATACCATCTGCAGATAGGGATAGTTTGACTTCTTCCTTTCCAATTTGGATGTCCTTCATTTCTTTCTGTCACCTAATTGTTCTGGCTATGACTTCTAGAATGACATTGAATAAGAGTGGTAAAAGTGAGTATCTTTGTCTTGTTCCAGACATTAGAGGATATGCTTTCAACTTTTCCTCTTTTTGTATGCTGTTAGCTGTGAATTTGTTATATATGGAGTTGTGCTGAACTGTGTTCCTTTTACTTAATTTTTAAGAGATTTTGTCATAAAGGGATGTTGAATTTTGCCAAATGCTTTTTGTCTATTGAGATGATGTTTTTTGACTTTCTTTTGATGTGATATGTTTACTGATTTGTGTATGTTGAACCAACCTTGCACCCCTGAGATAAATCTCACTTGATCTTGGTATATTATCTTTTTTGATGTGCTGTTGGAGTCAGTTTGCCAGTATTTTATTGGGAATTTGTGCAACTATGTTCAATAGGGCTATTGGTCTATAAATTCTGTTGTCGTGTCCTCATCTGGTTTTGTTACCAGGATAATGCTGGACTCATAGAATGGGTTTGAAAGTATTACTTCCCCTTTTTTGTGGAAGATTTTGAAAAATAGTTCTTTTATGGTTGGTAGAATTCAGCGATGAAACTATCAGGTCCTGCTTGGTTTTTAATGGGAGATATTTTCTTCATAGATGAGAACATAAGATAACCAGTGCCACAGAAATTAAGGAACAATTATGAAAAATTACATACCAAAAAAACTGGACAAACTAGAAAGGGTGGATAAATTCCTAGAAGCATAACACCTACCAATACTGACTCAGGAAGAAATAGAAAGCCTGAGCAAACCAATGACAAACAAGGAGATTGAGTCAGTAATTAAAAACATTCCAACAGAGCCGGGCATGGTGGCGCATGCCTGTATTCCCAGGGGCTCAGGAGGCGGAGGCAGGAGGATTGCAAGTTCGAGACCAGAGGCAGTATGCATAATTTAGCAAGACCCTGTCTCAAAAAGTAAAAAGAATGGGCTGGACGTGGCAGCTCAGTGGCCCAACACTTGCATAGCATGCAAGTGTGAGGCGCTGGGTTCAACCCCCAGTACCACAGGGGGAAAAAAAAATCCCAACAGAGCACTATCCATGAAGGAGAAGAAACCAATGGACTGGAGGTGATGAAAGCAGGCAGCGGAAGTGCACTGAGGAAGCAACACGAGATGAGAGAGTTGATGAGAGGCCAAATAACTCTGGGCATTATAGGCCATGTGAAGGATTTTCTTTTTAGCTTAAAGCCATGGAGATATTTCAGTCAGGTTTTTGATGCCATCAAGATTTACATTGTAGCTGGGCACAGTGGCGCACACCTGTAATCCCAGAGGCTTGGGAGGCAGAGGCGGGAGGATCTCGAATTTGAGACCAGAGGCAGTCTGTGTAACTTAGCGAGACCCCTGTCTCAAACAGTAAAAAAATGGGCTGAGGGTGCAGCTGAGTGGTCCAGCACTTGCAGAGCATGCAAGCGTGAGGCCCTGGGTTCAAACTACAGTACCACACACACACACACACAAAAGATTTACATTGTGAAAAATCCTCTATTATATCAATAGTAGGAGGGGAGAGTAAGGTGTGACATATGCACAGGTATAAGATCTCACAGGAAAAGATTATAAACCATGACACAAGCCTGATTTAACATATGCAAATCCATACATGTAATTTAGCACATAGATTCAGAGACAGAAATCACATCATTACCTCAATAGATACAGAAAAAGTCTTTAACAAAGTTCAAATCCCTTCATGATAAAAGCCCTGAAGAAACTGGGATTAGAAGCAACATTCCTTAACATTATAAAGGCTACATGACAAACCTATAGCCAACATATTAAATGGGGAAAACCTGCAAGTATTTCCTTCAAAATCAATATGAGACAAGGATGCCCACTCTCTCCACACTTATTCAATATAGTGGATGAAATTAAAACTAGAGCAATAAGGCAAGAGAAAGAAATATAAGGGATAACAAAGAGGGAACAAAGAAGTCAAATTATTCCTATTTTCAGAAGACATGACCCTATACTTAAAAGACTATAAAGACTCCACCAGAAAACTCTTTTATCTCATAAGTACTTTCAACAAAGTAGTAGGACACAAAATCAATATTCAACAATCAGCAGCATATCTATATACCAATAACGAACATGATGAGAAGGAAATCAAAACAACAATCCCATTCACGATAGCCTCAAAAAAAAAAAAATCTAGGAATAAAACTAACCCAGTTACTGAAAGACCTATACAACAAAAACTTCAAAACATTGAAGAAACTGAAGAAGACATTAGAAGATAGAGAGACCTCCCTTGCTTATGGATCAGCAGAATTAATATTGTGAAAATGGCTATATACCAAAAGCAACCTACAGATTCAATGCAATTCCCAACAAAATTCTAATGACATATTTCACAGAAATAGAAAAAAAAACCCTAAAATTCATATGGAAGCACAAAAGATCACATATAACCAAAACAATCTTAAGCAGTAAAAACAGTGCAGGAAGCATCATAATACCTGACTTCAAACTACACAATAGGGCCATAGTGAGAAAAACAGCTTGGTACTGGCACAAAAACAGGCACGAAGATTAATGGAATAGGAGATTCAGAAATAAAACCATAGTTACGGTCACCTGATTTTTGACACTGGACACAAAAATATACATTGGAAAAAGGACAGCCTCTTCAACAAATGGTCCTGGAAAACTGGATATCTATATGTAGAATAATGAAAGTAGATCCCTATCTTTCACCCTGTGCCAAAATCAATTCTAAATGAATCAAAGATCTTAACTTAAAACTGGAAACTTTGAAACTACTGAAAGAAAATGTAAGGAAAACTCTTCAACACATAGGCATAGACAAGTACTTTCTTAAAAGAGCTCCAACAGCCCAGGAAATAGTAGCAAGAATTGACAAACGGGACTACCTGACATTAAAGTTTCTGCACAGCAAAGGAAACAATAAGGAGAGAACCAACAAAATGGGAGAAAATCTTTACCAACTATACATCTGACAAGGTTTTAATATCTAGAATAAATAAAGAACTCAAAAAATCCAATCAATAAGTGGGCAATCAAACTAAACAGACAGTTCTCAAAAGTAGAAATACAAATAGCTAATAAACATGAAAAAATGTTCAACATCATTAGCCATTATGGAAATGCAAATCCAAACTACAATGACATTCCATCTCATTCCAGTCAGTAAGACTCACATCAGAAAAACATCAACAAATGCTGATGAGAATGTGGGGGGAAAGGAACCCTTATACAGTGCTGATGAGACTGTAAACTGGTACGCTATTCTGGAAATCAGTATAGAGGTTGCTCAGAAAACTAAAAATAGAACTACTGTATGACCCTCCTGTACCACTACTGCCTGCAGCCATATCACTGTGGCATCCAATCCCAGGGTCAGGCCTGGTTAGTACTTAGATGGGAGACCGCCTGGGAACACCAGGTGCTGTAGGCTTGGGAGAAGGACCTGGCCACCCACTCACCTCACCTCACCCCAAAAATCAGCCATTGAAAACCTTATGAATCAACAGAGAAGCACTGATAATAGTGTTTCATCTGTTGTACATAGGGTTACTATGAATCGGACATCAACTCCATGGCACCTAACAACATACCTCTCTTGGACATATATACCCACAGGAATCCAAGACATCATACCATGAAGATACCTGCACCTACATATTCACTGAAACATTGTTCACAATTACAGAGATATGGAATCAACCCAGATGTCCATTAACAGAGAAGTAGATTTTTAAAATGTGGTACATATTGTTGTTGTTAGATATCATAGAGTTGGGTCCAACTCAATAACCCTATGTACAAAAGAAGGAAACACCATCCAGCACTGCCATGCTTGGCATTATATCAGTGCTTCTCTCCTATTCATGGGATTTTCAATGGCTGATAGTTTCAAGATTTCTTTGGGAGTGGGGTGCCAGGTCCTTCTCCCATTTTTGCAGTGCTGGGAATCAAACCCAGTGCCTCAGAGTATGCACAGCAGCACTCTGCCAACTGAGCTAAACCCCAGCCCTGTGGTATATGTACACAATGGAATATTATTCAACCACAAAGAGGAATAAAATTATGTCATTCTCAGGAAAATGGATAGATCTGGATATCATCATTTTAAGTGAAATAAGCCAGACTCAGAAAGACAAATAGCACACATTCTTTCTCATATGCAGGAGCTAGATTTATCTAAAAATGAAAAATATAAATATATTTATGCAAGATTGGAAAATACAAGGGGGAGTATTTAGAGTGGGGAGGGGAATACTGGGCAAGGAGCAACACAGAGGAGTAAAGAGGGAGAGAACAAGCACAAAGTACCTGATACAACTGTATGATAATCTCATAATAAAACTCATCATTCTGTACATAATGTATAATAATTAAATAATAATAACAATAAAAAATAAAGATCTCAGAGTTGAGATACTAGAATGCTCTGGCAAAGATGGTGGTACATTTTGCTAAGGTGATATGGAAAGAAGTAAATAGATTCAAAATGTATTTTGAAGAGAAAATCAAAGAGATGTGGTACTTGGGTGTGTGGAGAAAGGCAGTGGGAGTCAACACAATAAGTGAGCTCAGAAATTAAGGAGAGGATAATGAATCCATGAGGAGAAAGGAGATAAACAGTTGGAGCTAGGAGGATGGGCTGCTTTGTCATGGAAACTAAAAGAGACATCTGAGGGGAAATTTTAAAAAATACCTAGAATATTGCTGCACTTAAACATAGTGCACTCTGTTTTTCGAGAGGGGAGGTAGGGCCACAGTGATCGAGATAGCATCTCACCCACAGTGGCCTGTAACCACTTCACCTCACAGTCTGACTGCTGCTCTTACTGCATTTTTTTTTTTTCTCCTTCTAAAAGCCAGTTGCCTCTACAGGGGCCTACTGTCTTCAAGATCTTGTTTGTGGCCTCTGAGATGTCTCTTAAGTTCCACGCTCACTGGGAGACCCTCAAATACTCATTTATTCTTCTATTGACCATGCTCAGCTGCCAGATGCAAGGCATTATGACAAAATTTGTCTATGAAATACTGTGTAAAGCTGTCTCTGCCCTCAAGCCTATAATCAAAGATGTAAGCAACTCATGGCAAAGCAAAACAAACACCAGTGGTATAAAAAGGAAGAGATTCTAATTCACTGCTGTGCTTAAGGAGATGGTAAGCTCATGAAGTTACACTGTATGGAAATCAGCAGAGGTAAAGGTCCAGCTACAGGAAATTCCTAGGAAAGCATGACTAGCAAGGAAGAGAAACTGAAGCTCCTGTCCTCACCAGGCAGAAATGTGAGTCACTTGACACTCAGAAGAGATGGGTATTGGGACACCGCACCATAGCCAAAGGCACCTGGGAGGTTTTGCTGTGACGCTCCTGGACATGAAAGGAAAACCTGGGGAGGGTGGCAACCATAAGGTCACTCCTGCTCTTGGCCTCTGCACATTCTAAATCCTTTGGAAAGTTTTGAGAGACACCCATCTACTTAGGAAATCTCTTTTTCATGTTGGGTAATCAAAATGAATTTCTTCTCCTGTGCCCTGCAGGGAGCATGAGCACCCCTCCCCACACCCCCTGATGGCAGAGGTTGCACCCCCTCTTCTCCATAGCACAGCCATGTCCTTCCTTTCCTAGCACTGCTGTCTGGCTAAGCCTCTCCTGCCACCCAGCCACACTGCCAGCTATAGCATCTGCCACGTTGGCCTTGTACTTCTTCCTCAAGCATCATCTATCCACAAAGTATAGGCCATTGCTTTCTTCACTGAATTTGTGGCCTTACTAGCAAGACTGCCCTAAAAGTTCCCAACCTACCCAGAGTCCCCACTGGACACTGGACTCAATGAAGACAGTGGAGTAAGGACAGGAAGGACTGTCACTTTTAAGGGTCATCTGGAATGACTTTTAACAAATGAAACGTGTGCATGCACACACACAAAAATAGTCCTTAATACACAGCCAAGATTCCCTTGATTTCCTCCAGTGATTATAGTTTTCAGTCTCCTTTGCTGAAAACTTACTCTAGTTCATTCTGTTACTTAATAATTTAAAGTAACTGTTTTCCATCTTAGAAATTTTCATTGATTAACAATGTACTGGGTCACAGTGGTCTTAACACAATTTGTTGTTGTTGTTAGGTGCTGTCCAGTTGGTATCCGACTCATAGCGACCCTCCTAGGGTTTTCAATGGCTGACTGTTTCAGGATTGCCTTGGGAGTGGATTACCAGGCCCTTCTCCCATTTTTGCAGTGCTGGGAATTGAACTCGGGATCTCAGAGACTGCAGCACAGCGCTCTACCAAGTGAGCTAAATCCCAGCCCGTTAACACAATTTAGAGGTGGGGAAAAGGGTTTTACTGCCTTCCAAGGGAAGAATTGAGAATCAAAAGGCCAATTACACAACCAGTTCTGAGTCCTCCTAATTTGGTGGCAGCCTATTAGAATAGAAAATGGCTCCATTTTAGTCACCTTTTCCCTTTACTTTTTCAGAGCTCCTCTCTGTCCATTTGGATGCTCCGGTTTATGGGATGGGCCCTGGCTCCGTACGACTCCCCATACTTCAGGTGTGCCTGAGACTGCTGGCTCAGATGGTCCCTGTTGCCTTCCCAGACTGACAGTCCCCTTGCTCTAGGGCCCCAGAAGTTAGGAAAACATGCTGATAGGTAATTACCACATGCCTAAAGCACCTCCACATTTCAGAAAACATTGCACACAGAAGAGCTGAGAATCCTGGGAATCAGTCCACATTTTATTTTACAGTACATTCATGTAAGTTCCTGCATTTCCAAAGTAACCAGATCACATTCAGGTTAGCACTGCTGGTAAAAAAAAAAAAAAAAAAAGAAAAAGAAAAAATATCATACAACTACCCTGGCTTCAAAAACAACACGGGGTGATGCTTCTTTCCCTTCAATACTGCAGAAAACAATACATCACAAAAGAAGATCTCTAAAACCTCATTCCTCTTCTAATACAGTGTGAAGGCATATTACTTATATTAAAATTGAACCATATGGGGCAGGAGGAGAATAAAAGAGTTTTAAAAGTTCTCTAAAATTCCCCCTAATACCATCTTTCTCTTATAACTGTTAGAGGAACATTCATCTTTCATTCCTTGGGAAATGAGAGATGGGAAAGCAGAGGTTCATTTAACTCATAGCTTTTCAAGTTACTTCTGTAAAAATTACTTAACCTAAATTTTAAAAAGAGTTAATATGAATAAGAAATGGTAATGGGGGAAGCACCTGGAAAAAAGTCTGCCAGTCATTGATGGGAAATTTAAGCTGCAGACATTTCACAAAAATGGAAAATCTGTACCGCAACCAGTAATAGGCTAAGTCCTAGAGATACATGTTCATTTTGCTGAATGAAAACACTATGATCCATGTTCTGGTCTTGAACAGTTGAGAAAAACCCTCTGTCTGCAATATTTTCTATAGGACATCTTACATCACTAGCCATCTAAGACTGTAGCTGACCAATAAAAATGATCCTTGGAAAATTTAAGAAGCCAAACTGAACTGTAAAAAAGACTAAGATAAATTAGGTAGGAGAAAATTCAGACACATGGGAAAGCAAGAAGTTAGATTTGTTGGGTCTTTTGCAAAATAAAAAAATATCAACCAGGCATGGTGGAACATGCCTGTCATCCCAGCATTTGAGAGGCTGAGGCAGGAGGACCATGAATTTAAGGCCAGCCTGGACTACATATATAGTGAGACTCTGTCTCAAAAAAACAAAAGAAAAAAGAAAAGAAAAAAGAAAAAGAAAAAGAAAAAACAAGCTAAGGCAGGAGGATCACCGGTTCAAGACCAGAGGCAGCCTGTGCAACTTAGCAAGACCTTGTCTCAATACAGAAAAAGGGGACTGAGAGCGCAGCTCAGTGGTAGAACACTTGCCTAGTATATGCAGGCCCTGGGTTCAACCTACATGAAAGAGAGGGAAAGAGAAGTGGGACGGGATAGGAAGGGAAGGGCAGGAAAGGGAAGGGAAAGGAAGGGAAGGGAAAGGGAAAAGAAAAAAAAAAGAAAAGTAAAGTAAAAGAAAAGAAAGGCAAGGCAAGGCAAAGCAGAAAGAAATCATTGCAAATGCTTTGGATTCTGGTCCAACAGCTGGAATGACAAGTTGCTGAAGACAAAAGCCCCCATCCAGAAAGACAATGTGCTTACGGAGCACCTTTCTCCTAGAAGTTCAATGTGCTTTAGGCATTGTTACTACTTCACTATACAACTAAGTACATGATTCAGAATATACTTAGACTTGCTGATAACTCCAGTAGTCACTGAACCACTGCCACTTGCGACCAAGAACTTGTTACATCTTGAACTTACCAGGTTACAAATACAAAGGACACGCACATTTGCTGATCCTGGAAGAATCTGCCCTTTCAAGGCAGAAAAATATAATGAAAGAGGGAATAAGACACTTCTTAAGAAATTGATAAAACATCTTGTGAAAAAACAGAGCCAGTGCATATTTTACAACCCCTGAAGAAGGACCCCAATGGCAGAGTGGTCAAAGGGAGCAATGGTGTTTTTGAAACCAGAGTGACTTGCAGCTAACTTCAACAGTAAATTCACAGAGCAAAATGCAGAATAAGTTGACATATAACCAAGGTTTACAGTATTTCTAGAAATATGTTTTATGCTTTAAAAAAATTGCAATGCACTCCAAAAAAATTTTTCTGATAATTCATGTACAACAGAAGGCACTATTATCTGCATAAATCCTTTGATTCTGCATGGCAAAAACCTGAGACGTGCAAGTCGATCCAATCTTCTAAAAACCACTTTGGGCTTTCAGCCTTGGAGTATATGGTTTGTCCTTTTCAATGCGATGATTCTGTTTTCTTTAATTTCATACATTACAGTAGTTGTTGAAAAATATATAGTTCAGGGTGAGAAAGGTCAAAGGGGAAAGCGAGAATGGATAAAGGTGCCGCCTAATGCCAGATGGTAAGTGGTACAGCTGTAGGGCCCTGAAAAAGAGCCTCCTTATTTCCCCCCTTGTCCCTCACATTCTCCTTGTGAAATAAAACACAGCGAGGACATGTGGTCTGCCAAGGTTCCTTCCTTCAGTTGTTGCTGGGCACAGTCCCAAAGTTAAATGCAGAGAGAACTCCTTTGTTTTCAAACGTGAAGCCTCCCTGTTGTTCAATCTTCTTCTTTGCCTCTAGTGTTTTCAAGAAAGAAAAAGGAGAACAGAAAAAAAAAAGAGTACTTAAGGTAATAAAGTTGGAAATAACCTGGAAAGAGTCAGTTTCATTACTTACTCAGAACTGTGAAATGTGACTCAAGGCACTACCCTGAGAAACTGAATGTCAGCCTTTAACAGACCCATGTCAATAAGTAGTTATATTTATTATCATGGGAAAACTGTTTGCTAAAAATGAGTGAAATGAAAACAGGTCTCAAAGCTGGATTCCAATAGCTTCATGATTTCTACTGCTAAAAAGGCACCAGACTTCCCATAGCAGGAGAGTGGATACAGAATCTAAGATCTAAGTCTATGCAGAAGAACCAGAGTTCTAAACTCTAAATGCCTAGTCCATGATGTTTCCTACAAAATATTTTTGTAATCAAACAGTCTTTTCCTTTAATATCTAAGAGTACCCATAACAATCTCAATAAGAAATAATTTCTTCAGTTTAGAAGCTTAAAATCAACAAGACTGACCAACACATAAAACTTAACAAATATAAACGAAGAATATTTCTTATGGTTTTGATCAGACGCATCCTCCAAAGGCCCATATGCTACAGGCTTGGTCCCCAGCCTTTGGCACTACTGGAAGGTGGTAAAATTTTGGGAGGAAGAAGTTAGGTGACTGGAGGGGATAGGTCACTGCCTCTGAAGGGGATAATGGGAACCTTCCTCTCTCTCTCTTTCCCTCTTCATCCCCTTTTTTCTTTCCTATTGTCTTGAAGTAAATAGGTTTCTCTGCCGGGCGCAGTGGCGCACACCTGTAATCCCAGCGGCTTGGGAAGGCAGAGGCAGGAGGATCACAAGTTCAAGACCAGAGGCAGTCTGTGTAACTTAGTGAGACCCTGTCTCAAAAATTAAAAAAAAAAAAAAATTGGGCTGGGGATGCAGCTCAGTAGTCCAGCACTTGCAAAAGCATGCAAGCGCGATGCCCTGGGTCCAACCCCCAGTACCACACACACAAAAAAATAGGTTTCCTCTGCCACATTTCTGCCATAATGTGCTACCTCACTACAGGCCCAAAAGCTACGTGGGCCAAAAACGATGGACTAACACATGAGCCAAAATAAACTTTCCCTCCTTTAAGTTGATTTTCTCAGGTATTCTGTCAAGCAGTGGAAAGATGAATAACACAGTATTTCACTTCCAGAAATACAAGCTCCCTGTAAGAATTTATAAAGTACCTTTTCTCCTTGGAAGAATTTATAAAGTGACTTTGACCCATCTGTGGTTTAGATGTTTAGATAGGTATCCAACTGATGAAATCTCCCTCAGCAAGGCTCATCCCAACACTTACTTCTAACTTTTAGTTCCAAAACAGGATAAATGTGAATGAGAAAGCCACTAGTAGACACATTTAATTGACAGGTTTTTGCAGAGCTAAGGTATGAGTGATTAAAAAGAACAGGGTTGTAGTTCCTGCTACTCAGGAGGCTTAGGCAGGAGGATAGCAAGTTCAAGGCAAGCCCAGGAACCTTAGCAAGGCCTTGTCTCAAAATTAAAAAGATGACGGTGGGGTAGGGGTAGGGCTGGGGATAGAACTCAGTGGTACAGTGCTTGTCTAACATGCATAGGCCCTGGGTTCAATCTCCACTACTGAATAAAATAAAACAAAACAAAAAACACATGCAGGCCAGGAGTGGTACTGCATACCTGTAACTCCAACACTCAGGAGGCAGAGGTAAGAGAACCACAAGTTCAAGGCCAGCCAGGGCTCCTTAGTGAGCTCCAGGCCAGCATAGGCTGTATAATGATAAGCCCTCATTATCATGAAAGATTCGTCTGTAACAATTTAAAAACAGTACTCAGGTGCCACCTGGCTTATGAAGTAGGCTGCCCACAGACAAACTGACACCCCCACTCCAGCGTAGGGATGACTAGCTGACCTGCCACTGTCCTCCGGTGTTCTGCCAATGTGTACACCTCTTGCAGTGTTCTCTTCTGGTCCTCACTCAGAGGTGCCATCAGAAGTTGGTACCAGGCAGCATCCCGGTTTTGCACAGCTGTTCATTCAAGGGTGTGTAGAAGTTGGAAAATATAAGAGTCCAGTGACAATTATTAACTCAGAGAAAAATGAATGGCATGATCAAATTACACTGAAATTATTTCAGACAGTAAGAGACAGGGTGATGAAACTTAGCTCAACAAATGATTTTTTCTGAGCACCCACTCAGTATCCCAGTGTCGGGCATTGAAGAAAGGTTAGGACACTGCAAGTCTCTGGTTTGCCTACTTCTCTGTCTCATTTACTCTCGTTTTTTTCCTGAAGTTTTACTAACTACAGATGTTCCCTAAAATCCTGATCTTGGGAAACACTTATACTCCCTTGTTACCATTTTCCCCTGAAATCTTCCTACTTCCTGTAGTGTCAGCTCTGCTCCTACACCAAGGACCCAAACCTGCACCGCCACCAAGAATCCTCCCCTGTGCCTCAAACTTTTCCATCTCAAACTCAGTACAACTAATTTAATATTTTCCTCCCAATGCTCCCTAACTCCCCATTTCTATCCTTACTTCTATTAGTCTCCCAGGCAATCATTGTAAACCCTTACCATCTATCGCCACACCCTGCTAATACCCAATCTTCTGCCTCTTTCTTAATGTCTTCCACTGACAGACTTCTTTCCATCCTATTCCATCCTCTACATCAGGACCTATTACTCCTAAGTTAAAAATCTCATGCAGCCTGGTTCCACATTTAGATCCCTCAGCTCTTTTTGCACATCACCACCTTATAATTCCCCTGAAGTAAAAACTACCACAGCCTGAGGCTAACCCCTTACAGAAAAACACTCAACAACATGTCATCAGACAATGGGTCCAGAATTCAAAGCTGTTACAATCTGGTCCTATTTCCTTCCTTCCCAGAAACTACACAGGGGCTTCCTTCACAGTGGCTCTTACACAGTGGTCCCACTTGAGGACCATTTCTAAAATGCTGTGTGAATTCTCAGACTCCAATCAAGACCTAAAAGCTCCCTTGGTGATTAGGATGTGCACCATGTCTGGAAACAACTCTTTTGGAGCACACCTTTGCATTTTCATCTCCACATTTAGGCTTTTACTTTCCTCATGGTTTGGAGTATCATTCCCTGTACTTTCTGCCTCTACTTCCTACTATATTTCAAATAAATAAATAAATAAATAAATAAATAAATAAATAAAAATAAAAATCATACAGATGGCTTTATCACCATTAATGGTATTGGTAGCAGCACTAAATAATGCCAATATATTATACTAGTATCGCCTGGTTAGTAAAAATATTTTATACACAAGGATGTTCACCTTACTATTGCTTATAATAGCTGGGTGGGCAACAGGGCACACACCTGTAATCTCAGAGACTCAGGAGGCAAAGGCAAGAGGAAAGCAAGCTAGAGGCCTGAAATTACTTTTGTGAAGCTAACCTACAGACTCACCCTGCTACTTTACAATGACAATAACAATAACTAGAACCTAGCCAGGCATGGTGACCCATGCCTATAACCCCTGCACTTGGGAGGCTGATGCAAGAGGGTCAACATGAGTGCAAGGCTAGCCAGGTCTACACAGGGAGTAGCTATGTAGCCTGTGCAACTTAGTGAGATCCAGTCACCAAAAAAAAAAAAAAAAAGAAAGAAAGAAAGAAAGAAGGAAAAGTTACTAGGACCAGGTAATGAGTGTCTCATTATGTTCATTTTACTTATGTTAGGATATGTCTAAAATTAAAAAATTAAATTTTTACATACAGTCTAGACCAATTTGGGGTAGATCCCCAAAACAACTTAAAGAAATGAGGGAAGTTTAGAAACGATATCTAAAGACTCAAGGAGTAAAGACATACTTAGTAGAGCTTGTGTGAAAAACTGATATTCATCCACACTGCTGTCGAGGTCAAGGGGAGTGCTGAATCCCTCCAGGGCAGTTTCTTCCAGGACTTCTTCA
Source organism: Pedetes capensis (assembly GCA_007922755.1). Classification (NCBI taxonomy): domain Eukaryota; kingdom Metazoa; phylum Chordata; class Mammalia; order Rodentia; family Pedetidae; genus Pedetes; species Pedetes capensis. The sequence continues at coordinate 56,577 of VMDO01005448.1, read as the reverse complement.
TCCCAGTCATCATCCTCTTCCTCCTCGTCTTTACCCCTGCCACTGTTGGACTGCATTGCTTGAGTGGTTACATTCGTCTCCTCCTCATCACTTGATATCTCCTCTGTGAATCATTTAAAAGGAATCAGATGCATAAGTACAAAATATAGAATTCCATGGAAAAACAAAGGTTATAAAATATTCAGGAAATAGAAAAACCACCACATAATTTTTACCTAAAATTATAAAAAGAAACCTATCTTTACTGTAGTTTGCTATATTGAGAATGGCTTTATCGCCCAGGTGTGGTGGCACATGCTTATAATCCTAGCAACAGCAGAGGTAGAGGCAGGAGAATCACAGGTTTGAGGCCAGAGGCAGCCCGCCTAACTTAGCAAGACCCTCTTTCAAGATGAAAAATAAAAAACAGGCTACGGGTGCAGCTCTGTGGTCGAGCACTTGTAAATTATGTGCAAGGCCCTGGGTTTAGTCCCCCTGTACCAAAAAGAGAGAGAGAGAGAGAAAGAGAGAGAGAGAGAGAGAGAGAGAAGAGGGGAGGGGAGGGGAGGGGAGGGGAGGGGAGGGGAGAGGAGAGGAGAGGAGAGGAGAGGAGAGGAGAGGAGAGGAAATGGATTTATTCTTCTCACTCAAAAAAATTTCCCTAAACTGTGATCCAACCAAACATTACCAATGTTATGCTATGGCTGTCCCATTCATACAAGAATACTATTTAACTGTCAGGTGCAGTGGCACATGCCTATAATTCCAGTGACTTGGGAGGTGGAGGCAGGAACATTACAAGTTCAAGGCCAGAAGCAGCCTGTGTAACTTAGTGAGACCCTGTGTCAAGATAAGAGTTTTTAAAAAGGGGGAGTCAGGGGTAGAGTACTTACAAAACATGCATGAGGCCCTAGGTTCATCCCCCCTAGTACCACACACACACACAAAAAATACTATTTAACTGCAGATTCCCCATAATTTCCTTTTGTAAAAGGAGACAAAAAATGATTGTGTGATCTATATATATGTTTTAAATATGTGTGTATGTTTTAAATAACAATGACCTCCCATTGATAATTCAGGTCTCTTAACAACTAGCTAAACAGTTGTGAACTGCCCCAAAATTCCCAAATGAGATCATTTCTGTTAATAGAAACAGTAAAAGTAAAAAAATGTGAAGAAAAATAAAGTAGTTGGCTACATGTGACTTTAAAAGTCAAAAGCCAAATTACACATCAACTATTTTTAGTGCCAATCTGTTCCAAAACATTAGATGAGTATTGTAATCTGGAATAATGTAACCAGAAGGCAGGAAAGGCAGAAGAAAAATCAACATAACAAGAAAAACCTGGATGGAGCAAACCGAAACCAGGCAATATCAATACAAAACTAGTAACATACCATTCTGAAACAGCTGAATTAAAATACATAGTCAATAGGAGAACATAACCAAAATATGCATTTAAGTTTTACTACATATTAGTCAAAAGGTTCCCATAAACCTTGTAAGTTGATAAAAGTGTAACCAAAAGTGATGTAATAGTTGTGTAATGGAAAAATCAAATGCTGTATTACTCTGTACCCCACCAACATTTACCAATAAAAGGGAAAATAATAAAACTAAAAGAATAATAAACCACATAGTAGTTTAGGGATAAGACAAGAATCCACATATTTGGACCAGATATGTTTTTTTAAATACATGACAAAGTCATAATTACAAAAATAAAAAGAAATACCTTTGTTAATCATTCCACACTTCAGGAGGAAATGCAATATCTAGGGATATTACTAGAAATTCTTCCCTTATATTACAACAGATACTACTGAAGTCCAGAGGATCATTAGGAAATATTTTGAAAACTTATATTCTAATAAATTGAAACATCTAGAAGAAATGGATAAATTTCTAGACACATATGACCTACCAAAATTGAACCAAGAGTATATAAAAATAAAAAATAAATAAGCAAACAAACAGGTCTATAATAAGCAATGAGACTGAAGCAGTAGAAATCTCCCAAAAAAGAAAACCCCAGGAGCAGATGGATTCACTGCTGAATTCTACCAGATATTTAAAGAACTAACACCAATGAGCCAGGCACAGTGGTGTATGCCTGTAATCCCAGTGGCTCGGGAGGCAGAGGCAAGAGGATTGCAAGTTCAAGACCAGAGGCGGTATGGGTAATTTGGCGAGACTCTGTCTCAAAAAAGTAAACAAAAAATGGGCTGGGGGTGCCGCTCAGTGGTCCAGCACTTGCAAAGCATGCAAGCTCAAGGCCCTAGGTTCAACCCCTAGAACTGCAAAAATAATAATAATAATTTAAAAAAAAAGGAATTGACACCAATGCTCTTCAAACTACTCCATAAGATAAAAAGGGAAGAAATGATTCAAACTCATTCTACAAAGCCAGTATTACCCTTATACCAAAACCAGCTAAGGGTACAATAAAAATAAATATTAAAAAAAATTTTTTTAAACTAGAGACCAATTCCCTTGATGAACATAGATGTAAAAAATCCTCAATATCTGCAAACTGAATTCACCAATACATTAAAAAGATCATACACCATGATCAAGTTGGTTTCATTCCAGGGAAGCAACAATGGTTCAACATACACAAATCAAAAAATGTAATTCAGCACATCAATAGAATCAAGAGCAGAAAACCAAATGATTATTTCAATAGGGGCAAAAATAAAAAAGTCTTTGACAAAATTCAAAGTTCCTTCATGGTAAAAGCCTGAAGAAATAAGGAATTGAAGAATCATATCTTCAACATAATAAAGGCCACATGCAATAAACCTACTGCCAACACACTAAATGAGGAGGAAGAAATGAAAGTATATCCTATAAAATCAGGAACAAATGTGTTCACTCTCTCTCTACTCTTAATGTTGTTTTTAGATACTGTGGAGGTAAATCCAACTCATAGTGACCCTGTGTACAACAGAACAAAAATTACCCAGCATTGTGCCATATACTGTGTTTCTTCTCATTTTGAGTCATGCCACATCAGCAAATGGAAGTTCCAGGGGCTTTACTCCATTTCTGTCATTATGGTTGACTCTACTTTGAGGAGACAACTCTTCCCCGATCATCTTCTGAATGCCTTCCAGCCTGTGGGACTCATTTTCTGGCACTATATTTGACAGTGCTTCTCTGCTATTCTGCTTAGTCTGCTATTCTGATTAGTGTGGAAGCTCAGTTGAAATCTGTCCATCATAGTGGCCCTGCTGGTATCTGAAATACTGGTGGCATATCTTTAGCATCACAGCAACATGCAAGCCCACCTAGCATGACCAGATGACAGATACATGGAGGTCTTACTTAATATAGTGCTTGAATTCTTAACTAGAGTAATAAGGCAAGAGGAAGAAAAAAAAACAGGATACAGACAACGAAAGAAGAAATGAAATTATCCCAATTTGCAGATGGTATGATCCTATTCTTAAAAGACTCCAAAGACTCCACCAAAAAACTCTTAGACCTGGTAAGTACTTTCAGCAAAACAGCAAGATACAAAATCAGCATACAAACATTAAGAGCTTTCCTATAAAAAAATAACAAACATCCTGAGAAAGAAAAAAAAAATCCCATTCACAATAGACTCAAAAATAAATAAATCCAAAGATACCTAGGAATACACCTAACGAAGGAGGTGAAAGCCCTCTACAGTGAAAACTATAAGATACAAAAGAAAGTCAAGAAGATAGTAGATGGAAAGATCTCCTATGTTCATGGATTAGCAGAATAAATAATTGTGAAAATGGCTATATTACTGAAAGTGATCTATAGACTCAATGCAATCATCATCCAAATTCCAATAAAATTCTTCTTAGAACTAAGAAAAAAAATCCTAAAATTCATATGTAAGCACAAAAGACCCTGAGTAGACAAAGTAACATGAGCAAAATGAACAATGCTGGAGGTATCACAATACTTGATTTTAAATTATACTACGGAGACTTAGCAATAAAAACAGCATGGTACTGGCACAAAAACAGAGACAAAGACCAATGAAATATAATATAGGACCCAGAAATAAATCCACACAGCTCAGACCTTCTGATTTTCAAGAAAGGAGCCAAAAATATGTGTTTGGAGAAAAGACATCCTCTTTAACAAATGGTGCTGGGAAAACTGGATATTCACATGTAGAAGAATGAAGTTAGATCCCTGTCTCTCACTTTGTACAGAAACCAATTTAAAATGGGTCAGAGACCTAATTGTGAGATCTGAAACTTGAAACATAGGGAAACTCTGAGATACAGGCATAGGGAATGAACTTCTGAATGGGACCCCAATAGCTCAGGAAGTAACAGCAACAATTGACAAATGGGACCACATCAAATTAAAAAGCTTCTATAGAGCAAAAGAATCAATAGAGTAGAGACAGCCTACAGATTGGGAAAAGGATTAATAACCAGAATATATAAAGATCTCAAAAAATTAAACACCAAAAGAACAAATAATCCAATCAATAAATGAGCAAATGAAGCTGGGTGCAATGGCACACACTTGTAATCCCAGCAACCTGGGAGGCCAAAGCAGGAGGATTACAAATTTATGGCAAGAGGCTGCCTGCAAAACATAGCAAGACCTTATTCTAAAATAAAAAACAAAAAAGGGGCAGGAAGTGCAGCTCAGTGGTGGAGCATTTGCCTGGCATACATGAGGCCTGGGTTTAACTCCTCAGTACTAAAAAAAAATAAGATAAAATATGGGCAAATGAACTTAAAGTTCTCAAAAGAAATATAAATGGCCAATAAATACATGAAAAAATGTTCAACATCCTTAGCCATCAGGGAGACGCAAATGGAAACTACATGGAGACTCTATCTCATACTGGTCAGAATGGCTAATATGAAGAAAAGAAAACAATAAATGCTGGGGTAGATGAAGGAAAAGGTTGTTGTTATTAGGTGTCGTCAAGTCAGGTCCAACTCATAGCGACCCTAAGTAGGGTTTTCAAGGGCTGACTGTTTCAAGAGTGGGCTGCCAGGTCCTTCTCCTTAGCCTGCAATACCTATTATTCCCAGGCAGTCTCCCATCCAAGGACTAACCAGGCTGACCCTGCTTAGCTTCCAAGATCAGATAGGATCAGATGCTAGGGTGGTATGGCTGCAGGCCGTATATCGTTGGTGAGAATGTAAATTAGTCCAGCCACTATGGAAATCAGTATGGAGGTTTGTCAAAAAACTAAAAATAAAATTACTATATGATCTTGTACCACTCCTAAGTACATACCAGAAGGAATCTAAGAGATAGCTGTACACTCTTGATTAATGCAACAGCATTTATAATAGCCAAGTTATGGAATCAGTTGAGGTGTTCATCAACAGATGAACAGATAAAGAAAATGTGGTATGCATATACAATGGATTATTATTTGTCCATAAAAAAGAATGAAATTACATTGTTTGCAAGAAAGTGGATGGAACTGGAGATTATCACGTTAAACAAAATAAGCCACATTCAGAAAGACAAATATCATCTTTTCTTTCATATGTGAAATCTAGATTTAAACATATACACACATATACACAAAAGTAGACTACTAGGGAAGAGGAAGTGGACAAGCGGAGTGGGAAAGGGGTAATGAGAGAGGACAATGGGGAGATGACTCTGATCAAAGTACATTATTATAACGCATGAAAAACTCATAAAGAAACCCAGTATTTTGCATAATTGATATACACTTATTTTAAAAAAGATTTCCCTTAAGCCCTATTAAATATATCAATAGCTAGTAAAACAAGAAATTAGAAGAACATAACATGCTGAAAAAAATTCTATAATTAGTAGCATGTACTTGAAAGAAAGAAAGAAAGAAAGAAAAAGAAAATTCTAGAAAGAAGTATTACCTCAAAAGATCTACTGAGAGTTCAAAAAAAATCAGGACCTATGTTTTGTAGTAGGAATAGGAGGAAAGCAGTATAAAATTCCTTATATATGAACAAATTAGGATGATGCCAGTTCAATATAAAATGTCTTAAATCTACACTTACTGAAATCACAGAATTTAGCATCACAAACCAAGTTGTATATTTTCCAGGAAGGACTCTGATTTGTCTCAGCTAAAGTGTCTGCTTTTAACCAGGATAGGGAAAATTTCACTTGGAGTTGGATAGTGCAACTTCCTGAGCCCCAACAAGTAGTATGTAATCTCACCAGTAAATAAAATAATAGCGTAATATCCTTGACACTAACGATCGCTGGTTTTTGTTTTTGTTTTTGTTTTGGGGGGGTGCTGGGGATCAAAGCCCATGCCTCACACAGGCTAAACTACAGAGCTACATCCCATATCCAATATTAACGATCCCCTTCTAACTCCTGATTGAGTATCATTTATGTACTTCAAACCAAAAATATATCTGCCATTAATAATATTTGAAGATAAATCTCCTAAGAACCATTTTTTAAAAATAAAAAAGTCAGATAATCTCTACTAATCCATTATACCAACACTTCTGCTCTAAATCTAGTGGTGCATTTAGTTTGTGGGTTCTGCCTTCACTGAGTCTGTTAGAAAAGGAAATACTTAGAAACTAATTTGTAGTCAAGACCATTTGATTCTGTTACAAATGTATTTCCCAATGTATAACAACACCCACTATGCTCCACTTAAAAATCACTGACAATTTTCAGTGTTAAGAGTTGCACAAATCTAAATTTATCACACATGATATAATTAATAACAAACAAACCTTGCTAGGTATAGTGGCACATGCCATGCCTATAATCTCAGCACTCAGGAGGCAACGGCAGTAGGATTGCAAGTTTAAGGCCAGCCTGAGCTCCACAGATGCTAAATTTTGTGAGTATCAGGCCAGCGTCAGCCTGAGCTATATAGTGAGACCCTCTCCTCTCCACTAAAAAATAAATAAATAAAATAAAAATAACTCAGCTCAACACATTTGTTAAATGTGCAATAGGTCAAGGAATGTAAATTTGTTTACTGATTCCAAGCAGACTAGAATTCAAAGAAAACACATGCTCAAATCAAAATCAAAGCCAGGTAGGGTGGCACACACCTATAATCCTAGCACTTGGGAGGCTGAGGTAGGAAGATCACAAGTTCAAGACCTAGGATACACAGTGAGTTCGAGGCGAGCCGGGGCTACATATTTGAGCTCCTGTCTCAAAAAAATACATCCATCCATACATATATACATACGTAAAATCAAAATCAATTCCAGCATTCATTGCATAGTAGACTTTACCATTTTCTTCCATATCAGTTTTCTCTGTTTTTGAATGATCTTCACGGTTTACCAGTTGTCTAGTAGCACAGACCTGCTTTAGGCCAAGGAAAAGGAAAAGAATTGAGGGAACAATCTGTCCCACCACAGCATCTACTGCAGGAGGCCGATTTTGTAATTCCAAAAGGATACTCAGGCCTATTATACACATTTTCCGGTCGTGATGCCTGCAAATTTTGAAGAAAAAAAAAGTGTAGACATGAGAAATGTAATAAAGGACAAAATCCAAGAAACTACAAAAAGAAATGTCTAAGGTTTAATCTGAGGTTCATTTATTGGAATTAGAAGTAGCACCCATTTGGTACTATATGAAGTCCTACATAAATCAAATTTTATAAACCATTTATTATCACAAAAGACCTATGGGAGTCTGCAATTAAATTAACATGGTGAAAAAAATAAAAAAGAAAGAAGAAAAATATTAATAGTGAATTTTGGTGTTATATCAATTTATGATTGATGCAAATGCTGCATTTCAGTGGTAGAGTACTTGCTTAGCATGCACAAGGCCCTGGGTTCAAGCCTACTAATGAAAAAGAAAAAAACGAAAACTAGTAAGCTGGCCTTAACAGCCAAAAATAAATCTACAGGTACCCTTTGCTCTAACACAGGATAAGAAAAAGATTCTGAAGAAAAAATGTTTGACCAATTTATATTAGATGTTCTTCTAGGAAATGTTTAAGTTATTTAAAAATATTAAGCTGGGCACAGTGGCACATGCCTGTAATCCCAGTGGCTTGAGAGGCAGAAACTGGAAGATCGCAAATTTGAGACCAGAGGCAGTCTGCGTAACTTAGCAAGACCTTGTCTCAAAAAGTAAAAAAATGGGCTGAGGGTACAGCTGAGTGGTCCAGCACTTGCAGAGCATGCAAGCTCGAGGCCCTGGGTTCAACCCCCTGTACCACGAAGAAAAAATAAATAAAAATTAAAAGACTACTATGTTATTACAGAACTTAAATTGCAAGTATGATCCCCACCTAAGGAAAAAAAAAACAAAAAAAACACTAGCAGTGATTCAATTCATTTAAAATGAGAATGGAAGGAACTGATGACTATATTATTTGCATCACTTGTTTCATTTAAGTTACTAATGTCCAAGGAGTGTGAAGTAACAGAAACTATACTTGACCTGAGGGCTTTCTCATTCACATAGTCTCTAACTACTACAGCACACAAGTGGTAAGTAGATCACAGCAAGGAAAGATGAGTAAGTGGGCATCTAAAAGAATCCAAGGAAACATAACCAAGCATGTCCTATCTATGCTACATCTTTGAAAATTTGTGTATAGACACTGATAAAGAATGCTAACTGCATTAATACTGCATAAACAAATATCTACTCTGTAAATCTTTGTTAGAGATAACTTTTAGCACAATTTGTTTTTGAAGCATGTTCTTCCTTTCAAGATTTTAACACCAACTCTCTATCAGGGACAAATTCTTGTCTCTTAAAAGTACAAAAATTAGAACATACATAGCATCTTGCAAATATGTTCACACAATCCTATTCTACATCCTTATCCTGGCCTCTACCATCTCCCCGCCCCCAGCATTATCCTAACTACTTCTAGTGGAGGTACACTCCCCTCAGGAAAATTTAAGTGATATCTTACAAAATTTAAAAAGCACTCCAGTTGTTTTCAAGCACTCTAATTGTGTTCATGTTTTAAAACAAATAAGACAAGCTATCTAGCTCAAATTGTAGTACAGCATGGCCACTAGTATCTGTCAGATGACTTGAGATGGGAATATAATTATTATTTCAGAACTCACACTTCCTATATTTGAAAACTAGGAGAGCTGGAGAGGTAGCTGAATGGAAGAACACCTGCCTAGCATACATGACGCCCTGGATTCGATCCTCAGGGGGAAAAAAAAAAAGGATAGGAAAGGAAAGGATGAAAGGAAGAAAGGAAGGGAGGGAGAGAGAAGGGGAGGAAAAGGTGGGAGAGAGGAAGGAAAGAAAGGAGGAAAGGAAGGAGGGAAGAGAGCACTTCACATAAAGCCAAACTCTACAACTGGGGCAGCACCTGAGCTATAGCTAAATGTGATCCCACATTTGAGTACAAGCTCCCTTGAGATATGCAAAGAGCTAAACATCCCAGGAAGTATATTGTATCTTTGCCACACCTTCCTTAGAAACTTGACTTGATTTAGAATGTTCATTGATAGACATGTAATATTCATGGAATCCAGCTGGACACAATTCTTGTTGCCTAGAGATACTACGATATACGATGATATACAAAAGTCAAAAACAATGGGAGAAGGCTACTCTTCATTTTTAGAGCCTGTGTTCTTTCCACTAGATTAGAATGCTGAAACACATTCTTAATTCTCTAAAAAATTAAGCAGTAGGTTAATACACTAAAAGTAATTCCTAAGATATGAAAATTGTTTTTGCACATGCTATTATATGTATGCATTAACTAGTAAACTTTCCAGAAAACAGTGTAAAATCCAAAAGGCACATACCCAAGAAAATAATCCGTATCATTCATCCACTGATTTATAAACTGTACAGTGATAGGTCCAGGGTTATGAGGCAACTGAATTTGTTCTAAAGTATGTAGCAGCAAATCAGGGTTGTAGTACAAGGCAGCAATTGCAACCTGAAGACACATAGTTCGAAGCTCACTAGTTTTCACCCCTCGAGTTAATCTCTCCAAAACAAGTTGAACAAAGAGTGGAATGCACTAGAGGACAAAAAGAAAATGAGAGTCAACTACACACACAGCAACTAAGTAACTTACAGAAAGCCAAAGGCTGGCAAAGAGTGTACTCAATAAATAAGAGTCATAATGATAATAAAATATTTGCCTATTTAAAGTGTGTTTGTTATTGTTGTTGTTGTTGTTAGGTGCCATCAAGTCAGTGTCCGACTCATAGCAACCCAATGTACCACAGGCGAAACACTTTGTCAGTGCTTCTCTGCTATTCATAAGGTTTTCAATGGTGGATTGATTTTTGGGAGTGGGTTGCAGGGACCTTCTCTCAAGCTTACAGCACCTGGTATTCCCAGGCAGTCTCCCATCCAAGTACTAACCCAGGCCCGACCCTGCTTACCTTCCGAGATCTGATGGGATCAGATGCCATAGTACTACAGCTGTAGGCAAAGTGTGTTTAGAGTTACTTAAAAGACTTAGATTCTCATAAAACCCAGAGATTAAATAGACAAGAAGAAGCCCTACAACAAAGCTAGGAAGTCTCCTTCCTTTTTAGGAGCACACAGGAGTTAGTGGAAGATATGTCAGCACTCAAGTGGTAGCAATAACTCACACAGAGACTCAGCTGCCTCCACATCTAAGGTAAAACAATAAGGGTGGGATTTTTTGACAAATCAAGTTGGAAGTAAATGAATGGGCTGAGAATAAGCATGATATAATCAATATCTCTCTTAAAGATCAAAACAATTTCTACTGGCATACATGAAGGACAAAAAAGATTTTAAAAAGAACAAAAATGGAGCCAGGTGCAGTGGCACATGCCTGTAATCCCAGCGGCTCGGGAGGCAGAGACAGGAGGATTGCAAGTTCAAGATTAGAGGCAGTCAACATAACTTAGTGAGACCTGTCTCAAAAACTGAAAAAATGGGCTGGGGGTGCAGCTCAGTGGTCCAGCACTTGCAAAGCATGCAAGCACTAGGCCCTAGGTTCAACCCCCAGTATCACAAAAAAAAAAAAAAAAAAAAAAAAAAAAAAAAAAAAAAAGGTAGATCCCACACATTAAAATAAAATTATCTGACTCCAATTCTAAGTCTATATTTATTTCTTGTTAGATACACAGTATTCTCAGTTCCAACTTGATGCATAACACCATGAATGATACAAACTACATTAAAAATTATGACCATGGTCAAATAATTAGTTAAGCATCAGTGAAACCATAATGAAATATAAACTAAGTTAGAAAAGCTCCTTTTGACATGTTTTAAAACTAGAGTTTCATTTAATAAATACTTACTATTACATGTAGGTGGTTTAGCTCAGTAGACAGAGTGCTGCTCTGCACTCTCTATGAGGCCGTGACAGCCCACTCCAGAAAATAATCCCAAACAATCAGCCATTGAAAATCCTATGAATAGCAGAGAAGCACTGACATAGTGCCAGGCGTGGCATAGTGTCGTGCAATATTTTGTCCTGTTCTACATAGGGTCACTATGAGTCAGACCCAACTCAATGCTATCTACCAACAACAACAACATTACATGTAAAGCCACTAAGAATACAAAGGAACCCCGAAGTCTTAAAACTAGTAATACTAAAATCCCTTTATATTATATTAAGAGAAAATTCATTATGGAGGCTGGTTGGCCAAGCTCACACACATCCACAGAGAGCACTGTGCAACTGCAAAAGGAGAAGAGAATATCTCTATATGCTAATCTGATAAATTATGAGAAAATATTTCTCTTTATAGAAATATTTGTCAGCCAACAAATGAAGAAGGAATGACTGGATTAGAGTACCATCATCAACAGCACTAATATCAAAAGATGAGACACAATCAGACGTTCTGTGCCTCGTTGTAGAAATTCACACCAACATTTAGGAAGTAATCTTGCCAAAATTTCAAACCTAAATCTGCCTCAATCCCTAAGTGTAACTAGTAACTCAAAGGAAATTGAGAGGAAGGAATGCCAACATAATTCTTCAGTTGTCCTTGAGTGTGCTACAACAGTATCCTCACTAACATTACATATCTCCTAGAGTGGTGGTCCCCAGACCCCAGGACTGCTACTGGTCCACAGCATTTTAAAAACGGAGCGACACAGCAGGAGGTGAGCAGCAAGTGAACAAGGAAGCTTTGTAGTATTTACAGCTGATCCTCTTGGCTCACATAACCTCCTGAGCACCACCTTCTGTTAGATCAGTGGCAGCATTAGACTCTCATAGGAGCTCAAACCCTGCTATGAACTGCGCTTGGAAGGGATCTAGGTTTCTTGCTCCCAATGAGAATCTAAGGCCTGGTGATCTGAGGTAGAGCTGAGGCGGTGATGCTAGCACTGGAAAGAGGCTGTAAATACAAATTTACATTAGCAGAGACGTCTACTGCAGAGACCATAAAACATCAATGGCTTGTAGACTCCTATTAAAACCCTATTAGTAAGTGGCAAGTGACAATTAAGCTGAACCTGCTGACAGGCCTTATAATGGCAAGTGAGTTGATGTACTTCAATTGCAGAGCTGCATCTGGTGGCAGGCTTTAAGTCAGAATCTGACACTGTAGTCCATAAGTAGACCACTCATCATTTTATTTACCACTTCCATCCTCGCCTCTTTCCCACACTGCAAATTTGTCTCAAAGTTTTGGTAAGCCTACCAGTTAGGTAACCCCAGCCAAAATGATGAAAACACAAACATTGCTGGAGCATTTCTTTAAAAAGGGAGAAAGACCCAGTAAGGAGACAGTAGAAGACTATAAGGCTGCCAACAAAAAGAAAGCTACATTTAAAAGAAAATACCAAGAGTCCTACGTATGTTATGACTTCAATCCAATAAGGTGAGTCACATTCTTCAAGCCTGGTTTGTATAATCCATGGCAACTGGCTACCCAACAAAGCCATGAAACCATCAAAACTGCTTCACTATATGGAGACCAGAGTTTTTCAAAAGAAAAAAAATGTGAACATGAAGAACAGAAGGAATTACTGCAGGCTACCACTTCATCAAATGCATCTGCATTGACAGCATCATTCTTAGTGGCTGACCACACTGCCAAAGCTAAGAAGCCCTTTACTACTGCCAAAGAGCTGAACTTGTCTGTTGCTAAGGACATTTGTAGTGAACTTTTAGGAGCAGCTGCAGTTCAAAAGGTGGCACATGTTCCTCTTTCAGCTACCACTATAACTAGACAAACTGATGACATAGCAGAGGATGTTGAGGCACAATTGTTGGAGAGGATTAATGAGTCACCGTGGTATGCAATCCAGGTTGACAAGTCTACTAATGTTGACAAGGCAACAATGCTGTTTTTGTGTGACATATTCTCAGGAGGATGTGCATGAGGATAAGTTATGTGCACTTTTGTTGGTAACCAACACCACAGCTGCAGAACTATTCAAGCCTTTGAATGATTACATATCAGCAAAGCTGAATTGGTCATTTTGTGTTGGTGTGTGCACAGATGGAGTGGCTGCCATGACTGGACAGCTTTCTGGTTTCATTACTTCGGTCAAAGAGGTCACTTCTGGATGTGAGTCTATGCACTGACATCCATAGAAAAATGCTGGCTATTCAAAAAATATTGCCTGAACTTAAAGACATTTTCCAGGATATAATTAAAATTACCAACGACATTAAAGTACATGTCTGTCTGTGCAGCTCTATCTTACAAACAGAAATGAGATGCCTTTCTAACAGCACAATATTAGCCAGAGTTTCGAGTTACAGAGCTGCTCCAGAGATTTCTTTTAGAAAAACAGTCACTACTGGCAGCACATTTCAGTGGTAAAGAATGGGTCGCAAAACTTCCTTACTTGTGTGACATATTCAAACTGCTGAACAAACTCAATCTGTCAATTCATGGGAGAACAACCAACTGTGTTCAACTTGGGAAATAAAGTGGCTACATTCAAAGCCAAACTGGAATTATGGGGGGTGACTACAGGGATTTTTGACATGTTTCAAACAGTAGCAGAGATTTTGAAAGAGACTGAGCCACAGCCCTTTTCCTCTTGGCTGGTACATGATCACCTGTCTCAGCTTTCAAAAAAGTTTGAAGATTCCTCCCCAACCACAAAAGACCCCTGAACTAGTAGGAACTGATCTGCAACGCATTTGTGAATAAGTCAGGTGAACTGACTTTGTCCATGCTCGAAGATGATCAACTGTTTGAGATCATAAATGACGGTGGCCTTAAAAGTATGTTTAAGAGAACTTCAAATCTTCATACATTCTGGATTAAAGTCAAGGCAGGATATCCTGAGATTGCTACAAAAGCACTGAAAAACCTTCCATTTCCAACACCCTATCTTTGTGAAGCAGGGTTTTCTGCAGTGACAGCAACTAAAATGAGATTATAGAGTAGACTGAACATAAGCAACACACGTGAGGTGTCACTGTCTCCCATCACTCCCAGATGAGACCATCTAGTAAACAAGCTCAGGGATCTCACTGCTTCTGCACTATGGTGAGTTGTATAATTATTTCATCATATATCACAATGGAATAGTAATAGAAATAAAGTGCACAATGAACGTAATGTACTTGAATCATCCTGAAATCGTTCTGCCCCCCTCTGGTCTGTGGAAAAACTGTCTTCCACAAAACTGGTTCCTAATGCCCGAAAGGTTGGGGACCACTATCCTAGAGTTCTCAACTTCCTGATATGCAAATTTTAGAATGCCAGTTTCTTAGTCCCTGTTTTAGGAGTAGAAACACACTGTATTACATCACAGATACTTGCTGACGTTAAATGGGTCTATCTAGATAAAAGCAATCTTTTATTCAACTATTTATTGCCTACCACATTGCCTACTCCTGTTTATGGCCTACTTCCAAACTAAAATGTCAATTTTTCCACTTTCAACAAATCTTCCTAATTTACCAATAAGATAAAGCCATTGAACTTAATCTCCCACATCCCCTCTACCTCAAGACATGTCTCTATGTCATCATTACCCAAACAGTACTTCACATCAATTAACCAATGGTCCTTGGGTTTGCAGGGGCAGGGGGGAAGAGGCCATACTTAAGTTAATCTGGAAAACAATACTAATACCCTTCTTAGACACATTTTCAGATAAAAGCACTAGAAAGTAATATAATAAAGAAATCTGTTGATTTTTTTTACCAGTTTCCCCATGGAATACTTTTTGTTTTATGAACACCTTTAATACCATTTAGGTGGTCATAGGACAATACCATCTTACCATCCACTGGTCTCCATACCTTTCCTATCTGGGAAAGAAGTTTTCCTTGTCCTTCCCAAGGCATACCTGTGCTCTTGGCTTTTTTCCTTCCCTACTTATCTAACACCTTGCTGTTTCTGATGTTTCCCATGGAAAGTTTCCCACTGTAAATCTTGATCTATCCATCCTTTCCCAATGCTGCTTGCCTACAGCAAAACTGGTATCCTCACACTTTACCTGGCAATAGCCTCTGGCTCATCTTCATATCCTTGTGCCTACAGAAGACACATTTAGATTAAGAGCATTGCTAGCAGACTCATCAGCCTAAACCCTGACTTTTGATCTCGTCACATCTCTGCTCAACAGATTTTCTGTTCAACTGCTTATAGCAAGGGTTGGCAAACTTTTTCTATAAGTAGCCAGATAGTAAACATATTTCACTTTGCAGGCTGCACATAATCTCTATTGCACATACTTCTTGTTTTTTGTAATTGTTGCTGTTGTTCTGGTTGTTTCAGCCTTTTTTTTTTTTTAAACAACCTTTAAAAGCATAGAAAAATTTCTTAGTTCCCAAGCCATACAAAACCAGGCTGCAGGCTGGATTTGGCCCATAGGCCATAGCTTGTCAACTTCTGGTTTACAAGACAGACTCTAAACTCTCTGGATGGATTTATTCTATATTATTCTGAACTTGTCTTTCATTATTGAATCCTACAGTTCAGAATCCTCCACAGTCATTCATAGAGCTCAACACTTCTCTACCCTGAATCAAGTTTAAACCTTACTACCTGCTGATTTTGTTAACATTATTTTCTTTTTACCTTCATTATGATAACCTAAAACACAACATAATAATAAGAGAAGCCAGGCACGGTGGCTCACACCTGTAATCACAACGACTCGGGAAGCAGAGGTAGGAGGATCACAAGTTCAAGACCAGAGGCAGCCTGCATAACTTAGACCTTGTCTCAAGATAAAAAATTTAAAAATGGCCTGGGGGTGCAGCCCAGTGGTAGAGCACTTACAAAGCATGTGTGAGGCCCTCGGTTCAACCAAGTACTGCGCCCCCAAAAATAGAAGAAAAAGAAAAAGAAAAAGGAACCTTTGCAAATATATGTAAATTTTTATAAATTAAAAAAGTTATACCATTTTTATTTATCAATTATACACAAAAAAAAAAACTTGTAAGGGGGGGCTGCTCAAAAATATAATGGAGATTTCTCAGTAAGCCAATAAGGGGAGCTGGTAGCTCCTCTATTAAGAGCAACAAGATAGGCCAATAATTCACCAGAGAAACCTAAGGAAGGAGACAGCCAAGAAAAACCCTCTTGGGGTCAAGACAAACTTTGAAGATGGATCCTAAGAACTAAAAAGCAGCCACTATTAATGTTTAGAAACTAAAGGAGGTCTGAAATATAGCTCAGTGGTAGAGTGCTTACCTAGCATGCACAAGGCCATGGATTCAACAGTACTGAAAAAGAAGATAAAAGAAAAAAAAGAAAAGAGAAAAAAGAAATAATAATAGAAACCACTCTTAAGGTAAAAGAAGCTATGATAATAATATCTCAAATATAAAATATAAATAAAGGAACAGACATAAAAAGGAAACAAATGGAAATTCTAAAATTAAATACCATGAGCAAAATCAAAAATTCACTATAGCAAGCGAGGCATAATGGCACATGCCTGTAACCAGTGACTCAGGAGGCAGAGGCAGGAGGATCACATGCTTAAGGCCAAAGGCAGCTTGTATAACTTAACAAGACCCTGTCTGAATTTTAAAAATCAAAAAAGGGACTGGAGGTGCAGCTCGGTGGCAGAGCAGCTTGCAAAATATGTTCAAGAGGCCCTGGGTTCAGCCCCCACAGTACTGCAAAAAAGAAAAAAGAAAAGAAAAGAAAAGAAAGGAAAGAAAAGAAAAAGAAATTCACTACAAGAGCTCAAAAGCAGATTTTAAATGGCAGAAAAATCAGCACCCTTAAAGATACAAGGATAAAAAACATGCAAAACAAAGACCAAAGGAAAAAGAGAACAAAGAAAAATTATCAAACCTCAAGGACATATGGAACACAATCAATTAAGCATGTGTAACATGAGTAACAGAGAGGAGAGAAAGCAACAGAAAAAAAATCAAAGATATAACAACTAAAAGCTTCCCAAATTTGAGAAAAAATAATCTACACATCCAAGAGACTCACAAATTCCAAGTAGGATAAACACAAAGAAAGCCACACACATGCACATCACTAAAAGAAAATGCTGAAAGACAAAATTTTGACAAGAGCAGCAAGAGAAAAATACAGATTGTCATAACGAACAAAGGAACCCCAATAATATTAACAGTGTTAATCATCATTGGTTCTTATCAGAAACTATCAATAGAGGTTAGAAAGCAGTGAGATGGCATAAGCAAAGTGTTGAAAAGTTATCAACCAAAAGTGTAGCAAAACTAACTTTCAAATAAAATGGCAAAATAAAGACATTCACAGAGAAACAAAAACTGACAGAATTTATTGCTAGCACATCTGTCTTGCATGAAATACTAAAGGAATTTCTTCAGGCTGAAAACAAATGACCCAGATGGTACTACGGTACTTCAAAGTCTCTGTGTGTGTGTGTCTCTCATACACACACACACACACACACACACACACACACACACACACACACCAGTAAAGGAAACTAAATCATAATAGGGATGAGGATATAACTCAGTGTGGTACAGTGTTTGCCTAGCATGTGCAAGGCCTAGGTTCAACCCACAGCAAAATGCAATTAAACATTTACAAAAGAGTATACACAATATTTCTTTGACTTTTAAAATTATTTTTTAAATGCAACTGCTTAAAACAATGTCATAATGGCCTTGCTAAGCCTACAGCATATAGCAATGTAATATACTCAGCATTAACATCAAAGACATAGAAGCAAGGTTGTATTGCAACAAGAAATTGATACCAGATGGAAACCTGAATCCACAGGAACAAGTGAAGAGAACCAGAAATGATAAAGAAGATACACACACACACACACACACAACGTGTATTTCATTGTCTTTTGCAGCTTCTTTAACAGAAATAACATTACAAAAAGCAATAATTATAAACAAAGTATTAGGTTTATAACATATAAATATAATATGTATAATAGAGCAAAAAGAGGAAAGAGGAAAAGAAACTATACAGAAGTAGTATTTCTATATCTCACTGAAATTAATATTAACCTGAGGTAGATTGTAATAAGGTACACTATTTAATATGAAGCCACCAAATTTTTTTAAATAATAAAAAAAAATAAAAGCAACCAATAAGAAAGACACAAACAGACTGAAAGCAAAAACAGAAAAAGATTTAGCAAGGAAACAACCATAATGAAGGGTACACTAATATCACACAAAACAGACATTAAAACAAAAAAGTTACTAAAGTGAAGTTTTGATTAATAAATGGGTCAATCCATCAGAAAGATACAGCATTATAAATACATATGAACCTAATAGAGCCCCAAAATATATAAAACAAAAACAAACAGAAAATAAAAGAGAAATAGACAATTCAACAATAATAGACTTTGATATCTCACTTTCACTAATGCATAGAACAACACCGTAGATCAGCAAAGAAATACAAGACTTGACATTATAAACCAACTAGATCTAACAAACATCTATAGATCACATCACGCAATAACCACAGAACATAAATTATTCTCCAGTGTACATGAAACATGCTCTTGGACAGACTACCATGGGAAGCAGTAAAACAAGCCTCAATGTCTTTAAAAGGAGTGAAATTATATAAAGTATGTTCTCTGCTCACAATAGAATCAACATAGAAAGAATTTGTAGAAATCCACCAATACATGGAAATTATACAACATCCTCCTAAATAACCAGTGTTATTGAACAAACCATAAAGGAAATTAGAAAATATTTTTAAATGAATGAAAATGAACACATATCAAAACTTATGGAATTTAACTAAGTCAGTGCTTGGAGGGAACTCTATATCTATAAACATTTATATTAAAAAAGAAGAAAGATAGCCGGGCATGGTGGCACACACCTGTAATCCCAGCAGCTCAGGAGGCAGAGGCAGGAGGATTGCAAGTTCGAGACCAGAGGCAGTCTCCATAATTTAGCGAGACCCTGTCTCAAAAAGTAAAAATATGGGCTGGAGGCGGCAGTTCAGTGGTCCAGCATTTGCAAACCATGCAGGCGCGGGGCCCTGGGTTCAACCCCCAGTACTGCAAAAAGAAAAAAAAAAAAAGAAGAAGAAGAAGAAGAAAGAACTCAAATCAATAACCTAACCTTCCACCTTAAAATGCTAGAAAAGAACAACAAACTAAACCCAAAATCAAGTGGAAAGCTGGGGGGGAGGGAGGGTATAGATTAGCTGAGTTGGTAGAGTGCTTTTTCTGCCTGCTTTAAGATCCTAGATTTGATTCTCAAGCACTGCAAAAATGGGAGAAGGACTTGCAGTCCACTCCCAAAACAATCCAAAAAACACTCAGCCATCAAAAATCCCACGAATAGCAGAAAAGCACTGCCATGGGGTGCTGGGCATGGCACATGTCAGGGAGTGTTTCATCTGTTGTACATAGGGGTTGCTATGAGTCAGACCTGACTCGATGGCACCTAACAAAAGTAGAACTTGGTGAACTGGAAAATAGAAAAACAATAAAAAATGAAACTAAAAGATGATTGTTTGGGGAAAAAAATCAACGCAACTGACAAATCTTTAGCTCAGCTAACAGAGACAGAACTAATTAACAAAATCAAGACAAAAATAGAGTCATTACTATCAGCTTTATAGAAACAAAAAGAAACACAAAAAACTATAAACAACCACATATCAAAAAATTAGACAACTTAGGCAAAATGTACAAATCCTAGAAAGATTCACACTAATGGAATTGATTTAAAAAGGAATTGAAATTATCAATACACTACAAAAATGAAGAAAGTGTATTAGTAGTTTAAAAGCTACCCACAAAGAAATAAAAAAGACCAAGTCCAGATGGCTTCACTACTAAAAAGCCTACAAACATAAACAGGATCCACAAACTCTTCAGAAGAATAGAAAGCAGCAGAACACCTCTCAAGTCATTCCCTGAGGACAGCATTACTGATACCAAAGGCAGCCAAAAACATTGCAAGAAAATAAAATTAGAAACTATTTCTTCTTATGAATACAGACACAAAAATACTTTTGAGAAATAGCAGGGCTAGGAGTGTGGCTCAGTGGTAGAGTACCTGTCAAACACCCAATAATAAAAAGACAAACCTAGAATAAAAAAAAGAACCTAGAATAAAAAGACAAGCCTACAATCTAATTGGGCTGGGATTTAGCTCAGTTGATAGAGCTCCGCTTTGCAGTTTCTGAGGTCCTGAGTTCGATTCCCAGCACCACAAAAATGTGAGAAGGATGTGGCAATCCACTCCTGAGGCAATCCCAAAACAATCAGCCATTGAAAACCCTATGAGGGTCACTACGAGTCGGACAGAACTCAAAGGCACCTAACAACAACAACAACACAATCTGATTATACATTTCTCCAAAAAAGAAACACATACACATACACACACACACAAAAGGCTAATCAACACATGAAAAAATACTCAACATCCTTATCTACTGAAGAAATGCAAATGAGAACCACAATGAGATACCACTTCACACCTACTGGGATGGCTATTACAAAAAGACAAATAAAACAATGTTGGCCAGAACAGTCCTGGAAGCTGTTAGAAATACAAGATGTGCCCTTCAGGTGAACCTGCCATCAGAATGACAGTACTTCCTGTTCGAGAAAAAATGAAAAGGTCACCTGTTTTCAGCCCTTTCTCTCCCCCTGTATTTCCCTCCTTCATCCTCCCTCCCACTCCAAATAAAAACAAGAAACACTAGGAAAAAAGAAAACCAAATGCTGGCAAGAACATGGAGAAATGGGAACCCCAAGTCATTTCTAACGGGAATGGAAAGTGATACAGCTGCCTTGGAAACAATTTGACAGTTCTTCAAATGATTAAACTTAGAACTCCACATGAACAAGAAGTTCCACTCCTACAAAACGAAAATATGTCCACACAAAAACATGTAAACAAATATTCACAACAGCATAGCCAGGTGTGGTTGGCACATGCTTATAATCCCAGCCCTTCAGAATTTGAGGCTACACAGGAAATTCCAGGCCAGCCTGTTACACAATAAAACCTTGTCTCCAAAATCAAAATAAAACATAAAAACTCATAACAGCATACTAATAGTAACCAAAATATGGAAATAACACAAATGACCAACTGAGGAGCATATAAAATGTGATATATTCATACAATAAATTATTCAGCAATAAAAAGAAATAAAAATACTGATACTAATTACTACCTGGATGAATCTTGAAAACCTTATGATAAGTGAAAGAAGCCTGTAACAAAGGACCACATATGATTCCACTTATATGAAATGTCCAGAACGGACACATCTATAAAGATCAAAAATATATTTGTGGTTGCCTGGGCTGGGAGTGTAGGGAGAGTACAGGGGAAAAAAAGAAGTGACTGCTAATGGTTACAGAGGGCTTTTTCTTGGGGGTGAAGAGATGTTACAGTTTGAACATGACAAGTCCCCCAAAGACTCATGCATTGAAATCTTGGTCCCTGATGCAGCAGTGTTCATAGGTAGGGCCTTGAGAGGTGTTGGATAATAAGATTGCTAATATCATAAATGGATTAATCCATTGATGAGTCATAACTGAGTGGGCTATTCAGAGGTGGGGCCTAATTGGAGTAAGCTGGTCACTGGGCAAGTGCCTTTGAAAGGATATCTTGTCTCTGGTCCCTTGCTCACTTGTGCACTCTTGCTTGCACTCACTCACTCTCACACTCTCTGTCTGCTTTGGCTGCCATAAGATGAACAGCTTTCTTCTGTCATGCCCTTCCACTATGATATTTCTCTCTTTCCACAGGCCTAAGCAACAGAGTCATCTAACCATGGAGTGAAACCTCTGAAACCATGAGCCAATATAAATCTTTCCTCCTTTGTTTTTATTCAGGTATTTTGTCACAGCAACAAAAATCTAACTAACGTGGGGGTGGGTGGGTAATGAAATGTCCTAAGATTGCAGTAACAGTTGCACAATTTTGTGAATATAGTGAAAATCAATAAAGTTTACATTTTAAATGGGTATAATGTATAGTACCCCCACATGTCTGTCAGCTTGTCATGCTGTGGGATTCGTGTGTTGCTGTGATGCTGAAAGCTATGCCACCAGTATCTCAAATAGCAGCAGGGCCAACCATGGTGGATAAGTTTTAGCTGGGTTTCCAAGATAGGACAGATTAGGGAGAAGGACCCAATAGTCCACTCTCTATGAATACCAGAGAAGCACTATTAAATATAATGCCAGAAAATTACCCTCTAGGCTGGAATGCATGCCTGAAAAGACTGGAGAAGAGTTGCCTCCTCTAAGTAGAGTCAACCTTAAGGATGGGAATGGAATAAAGCCCCTGGGACTTCCACTTGCTGATGTGGCACAACTCAAAAGGAAAAGAAACACAGTGGTTGCAACAATGGGCTCAAACATAAAGAGATCATGTGCATGGCACAGTGTTGGGTAATTTTTTGTTCTGTTGTATACAGGGTTGCTATGAGTTGGATCTGACTTAACAGCACCTAACAAGAAAATGTATAGTATGTGAAATAATATCTCTATATAACTGAAAAATATATGAAGTAGAAATCACAGAAATAGAGAAATTTAAAACTTATTCAAATGCTTCAACCTTTTTTCTTAGTAGCTGACCATACCACAATACCAAAAATAAAATAAATTTGTTGAAAATTTATAATTTATGCCTTGTAAAAAGTATACAGTATAAATTTACACTTCTTAAATTAGAAACTTTTTCTCTTCCATTCTTTTCACAATACCTTAATTTCTGTTTAAAAAAGATACCTGGGGAATATTTAAATAGTATACCCAAAAACAAAATGAGGGACTGGGGATTCAACACAGAGGTAGAGTGCTTGCATGTGAAAGGGCCCAGGTGTGACACTGAGCATCTCTTGGGGGAAAAAAAAAAAAAGTAACATGCAAATCACTGGGGCTCCAACTGAGCAGAATTTACACATTAATTTCTTTCATTCTTTTATCAATAGCTCCTTATATTATTACATATTTTTCCATGCATTTCTTTCTCATCTAGAATGCAAGTTAACTACTTCCAAATCAAATGGCCTTCTCTTTGTCATTTAAGCATGATTAGCACCAGCAAATACAAACTAGTAGCTATCTTCTTAATTTTCCATCAAAATATAAACAAAATGTCAATCTACCATGCAAATATTAAATGTAAATGTAAAATACTTTCCTAACATGTATTACCTGATCAATTCCCCTTCCTTTGCACTGAAGAATGATGACTTCAAGAAGTTTCGCTGCATGACATTCTGCATCTTCTCCTGCATCTCCACATAGCACCTACAGCAATTACAATTTAGCTCAGCAATGAGTATACTCCAAGGAATTTAATCAAGGCCTCTTGAAGCAAAAATCTTCTGTAAATTCAGTCATAAGAATTATAGCTTTCCAAGTATACTTTGTCAATCTAAAGAAGGAATGTCAAAATAAAATCCATCTATCTTTTCTAGTGGCTGGGATTTAGCTCAGTTGGTAGAGCGCTGCTCTGCAGTCCCTGAGGTCCGGAGTTCGACTCCCAGCACTGTAAAAATGGGAGAAGGACGTGGCAATCTACTCCCAAGGCAATCCTGAAACAATCAACCATTGAAAACCCTAGAAGGGTTGCTATGAGTCAGACATGACTTGATAGCACCTAACAACAACCACAACATCTTTTCTAGTACCCTCTCTCATCCTTATAAAACATAATAATCCACTTATTTAAATTTGAATTAATAAGGTAGACTAAGAATAAATTGTCCAGATAGATTAAGCTTCCCATTAAAAGCAGCAAAACAAGCCAGACATGGTGGTGCACACCTATAATCCTTGTGACATAGGAGGCAGAGGCAGGAGGATCACAAGTTTGAGGCTGGAGACAGCCTGCACAACTTAGCAAAACCCTGTCTCAAGATAAAAAATAAGGATCCAAGGATGCAAGTCAGTGGTAGGATGCTTGCTTAGCTGTAGATATGTGTGAGGCCCTGGGTTCAACCCCCAATACCGCAAAATAAACAAATAAAAATGAAATAAAATAACATAAAAGCAGCAAAAAATGAAAGGAAAACAAAATAAAATTTTAAGCAATCAAACTCTAATTCTGTTCCTGTTGAATTTTCATCCATATGTACCAATTTTTGCATAGTAACTGTAATTTGATATTACACAACTTTCCATTAATTTCTTCACTTGGACTTCATAATTAGAAATATTTTCCATGGATAGTATAACCATTTAGGACTATATAGTAGTCTATCTATCAGTAGATGAATATAAAAAGGTTTCCAGATTGTCCCCTTATTGTCTGTT
Source organism: Pedetes capensis (assembly GCA_007922755.1). Lineage (NCBI taxonomy): Eukaryota > Metazoa > Chordata > Mammalia > Rodentia > Pedetidae > Pedetes > Pedetes capensis. The sequence continues at coordinate 31,991 of VMDO01005448.1, read as the reverse complement.
CTGCATTTTCACTATTATAAATAGTTCTTATAATATACATGTTCACCTATAAAATTTGGAATATGATTGTCTTATAATCCCTAGAGCGGGCTGGGATTTAGCTCAGTTGGTAGAGCACTGCGCTGCAGTCTCTGAGGTCTCGAGTTCAATTCCCAGCACCGCAAAAATGGGAGAAGAGCCTGGCAATCCACTCCCAAGGCAATCCCGATATAGTCGCCATTGAAAACCCTACAAGGGTCGCTATGAGTTGGATACCAACTCGACGGCACCTAACAACAACATAATCCCTAGAAGAGAGCTAGAGTACATCATGCTTATATTGGAAATTAAGAGGAAAAAAAAGTACATTAAGGGTTCAAACATAAAACAAGACAAAGAACTGATTTAACCCAAAGAATTTAAGAAATAAAAGGGAGAGCAGAGATTTAAAATATAGACAAAAAGAAGTAACAGAGAAACCAAAAGTAGATTCATTGGGGGGAAAAAAAGAGACTTAATGAAGTAGACAATTTCTGCCAAAATTATCTTTAAAAACCAAAGAAAGAAATCCCAGCGACTCAGAAGGCAGAAGCAGAAGGATCACAAGTTCGAGACCAGAGGCAGTCTGCCTAATTTAGCAAGATCGTGTCTCAAAAAAAAAGAAAAGTAAAAAAAATGGGCTGGGGGTACAGCTCATGGTACAGCACTTTGCAAAGCATGCAAGCATGAGGCCCTGGGTTCAATCCTCAGTATCACCAAAAGAAAAAAAAAGAAAAACACGAAGAAAGCACAAATTTTATACTAGGAATATGAGACAAATACAGAAAAAAGAGAAATTTGAAATAAGAAAATATTATGTAGAACACTATATTCTTTATATTATTTGAGTAACTTAGACAAATTGGGTAATAGCCTAGAAAAATATAATTCAAGAAAACTAAATTAAAAAGAAATTACACATAAATATGACAGATTAAACATCCTCATTTAGTTTCATTTCCTCTCAAAAAGCCACTAAACTAACAATAGAGAGACTTTAAAGGTGCACAAAGAGAGAAAAGGAAAGAGACACAGCAATAAAATTTTGGAAGCAAGAAAAAAGTCAGTGAACAGAATCATAAGCAGTTAGGGCGCACAGCCAAGACTCAGCCCTATTTATAAGTACACATATTTACAATTCTTCCTATAGGACAGGAAGATCTGGCTTCTAAATGCAAATGGGATCTGGAACCAGCAATACTCTGTCACTTACTAGTTGGGTTTTTAGAAAAAGCTACTTAATCTCTGTGTCTTACTCTCCCCATCTGTAAAATGAGGATAGTAGTATGTACCTCATGGTGTTATGTGATACAGGAAGGAAAAAAAAATCATGCCCTTTTCCCAAAATTGCATTCACTTGGGGGTTTGTCTGATTAAATTACAAGATACAAGATACATCTTGTAATTTAAAAAAGAAGAAACAAGATACATCTTGTAATTTTAAAAATGGGCTCCAGAGCCAGACTATCTAGGTTCAGATATGGCTCTAACACACAATAGCTATGTGACTTACAACAATTTGCTAAACTTCAGGAACAGTGAAAGAAATTATTCCTCAATTTCCTCTCTGATAAAAAGGTGACACTTTGCCAGGCGTGGTGATGCAACCTATAATCCCAGCAACTGGGGAGGCAGAGGCAGGAGGATCACAAGTTTGAGGCCAAAGGCAGTGTGTTTAATTTTGTGAAACCGTGCCTCAAAATAAAAAGTAAAATATGGGCTGGAGATACAGCTCAGTGGTAGAGCACTTGCAAAAAGCATGCATGAGGCCATGGATTCAACTCTCAGTTCTGATAAAAAAAAAAGTGACAACTTTCCTCTTAACATTATAAATATTAAATGAGTTAATATGTATAAAGTGCTCAGGAAGTATCTGGTATACTGAAAGAATTCAATAAATATGTTGTTGTTGCTAGGTGCCGTCAAGTTGGTGTCTGACTCATAGTGACCCTATATACAACAGGAGAAACACTATTGTCAGTGCTTCTCTGCTCTTCATAGGGTTTTCAATGGTAGATTGTTTTTTGGGAGTGGGTTGCCAGGTCCTTTGCCCAAGCCTTCAGCACCTGGTGTTCCCAGTCTTCTATCTAAGTACTAATCAGGCCCGACCCTGCTTAGCTTCCAAGATCTGATGGGATCGGATGCCACAGGGCTATGGCTGCAGTCCAATAAATATGAGCTAGTATTAAAACCAAGAATATAAAATATATTTTAACCACTTGCTAAGCATAAGAACATCATTGTGAATATCAATTTTACTGTATCATCTATGACAGAGGAGCTGAGTTACTACTGGAATACACAGGACTGCTATGTTTTCACTAGCTTTCCCCTTTTTCCTCACTATCCTTATAACTGAGGGAAAAAACTGAAGATAGGTGATTCTGAGTTTAAAAAATGGGTTTCAAAGAGCTAAATGAGTCTTTTAAAATCACAATTCAACCTCCTCAGTTTAGATGTGAAGTTAATTTCCCAAATTTTCCCAATCTCTTTATAACTCACCTGGGACTTCAGCCAGATATGCTGACTACTAGTTCAGCACTCTTACCAGATCCTGGTACACATCTCTTCTAAGTGAGAACAATAATAGCTGTGCATTATCTACTTTCTTCTGACTTCTATAGTCAAATTTTTTGGTTTTGATTATTTGAGCTTCCTAAAATCTGCCTGCCAGCTTTATGCAATATAGTTTTATATTTTGTGTGTGGGTGTGTGTTTACGAATGAGATTTAAAAAAAGGAAAACATTATTACTCAAAGATTTCAAAATATAACCAATAGAAGATGAACTCTAACATGTGGTAAACACAACACAGTGGACAATCATGATTGTGAGTAAATATAACAGCAGCCATTATGGGTATTATAAATTATCTTGTATTGAGCTAAATGATGCTTTTTTCCAGCTATTATGGTTTTGTCTTACACTGTTTATTTTAAATTATCTACCTCTAGTGGCTTCCAATATATAAACTCAATTTAAGAGGATCACTGTCATCCCAACACATTTGACAAACTGTGTGGTGAGTTTTCTAGCACTTTTCTTTAAACAAGTTTATATTTTTGAAACAGAAAAATTGAAAAATATAGCTGGCCCGCCATATTAATGGGTTTCCACCCATGGATTCAACCAACCACAGATCAAAAATATTTGAAAAAAAAAATTGGATCTGTACTGAGAGTGCAGACTACTTTTCTTGTTATTATTACCTAAACAAAATAGTTTAACAACTATTTATTCAACATTTATATTGCATTTGGTATTACAAGTAATCTAGAGATAATTTAAAGTATATGGGAGGGTGTGTGTAGGTTATATGCAGATACTAATATTATGCTATTTTGTTCAAGACTCGAGCATTCATGGATTTTGGTATCCCAGAACCAATCCCCCATGAAACTGAAAGATGAATACATACACTCTGAAAATTATAAAATACATGGATATTAAAAATGTAAACAATTTTAAGCAAAGCCCATATGAAACTTTCAAATTACAATCCCAAACTCATTTTTCAAAATGAAAATTGACAAATATGCTGGTAGAGGTAATATAGACTAAATGCAGAAGAAACAAACTGAAATACTCAAATATTAGTAAGAACCATTGTGACAACTGATTAGGACATGCTTACCTTTCTACACATTGTGAAAAGTACTTCTAAATGCTTTGGATTTGAGAGTAAAGTGTTTGTATCTATCGTCACATAATTATGCAGGAGAGGCATCATGTCTGGGAAAAAATTCAAAATCCCAAGAAATTTTAGCAACAGAAGAAATAAACTATTCCCACTGAAATCATATTTCTATAGCACCTACACATTACTCTTTCCTAGTAACTACAAAATGCTAGAGATGAAAATGATACATCTGCCCTATTCATAGATGAAGAAAATGTGGAAGAAAATTAAAATGCACATCATTTATTGCAATGATTGTTTTGAATTTCTTTTCTCCTTTGAATTCATCATCATCTGACAAACTACAAATTTTCTTGCTCGTTTGTATGAGTGCTTCCTCATCCTCCCTTGCCTGCACTAGAATGCAAGTTTCACAAGGGCTACTGAAGTTCACTGCTACATTGCTGAGCTTAGAATAGTATTTATAATATAGTTGGTGTTCAGAAAATATTTACTGAATTAAAATATGAATACGTGCTCTGGTTGCAAAGTACCTTAAGATATAATAAGAAATGCACCCTATCTCTTCTGCATATGTACGTAGGGCTGAACAACATTGCTACCATAGCTCCATCCTTTACTTGACCAGGAAACAAAACATTTTCTGATTAGTTCTGGAATCAAATGTATTTTGATTTCAAGCGTCAAAGGAAGTAATATCTAGACACAGGAGAGCAAAAATTGTTATATGGTCAAAATCATACCTGTAAAGTATTCAAAGCAATCCTGCTGAAAAACTTCATATAAAATACCTAGAAGCTGCCACATTTGAGGGGAAATAGTGTGACAGGTTAAACTATATGCCAGGGAAAGAATTTCTTCATAGAATTCTAGAAGGAAGAAGATCTCTAGTTAGAATGCTAGGAAATAGCAAGTATTAAACACAGAGACCACACAGAGGCTGACTTAGACACACTTGTCCCTCCTGTATCTAATGTCATAAGCACCCTTTTTCAGCATCTGCATCATCAGCTACAGATGGGCCACCTTCCATCTCTTACTAAGATCAGCCCTCTACTCAACAAGGCAAGGCAAAAATTTGTTTTTACTAACTTTCCTTATAGTACTAGAAAGATTTTTCTATTTTATAACATATAAAGTGTTTACAAAATTATATGAGAAATGTATGAGAAGGAACAGACTACAATACCTTTCTCATATTGTTGTTGCACTTCCTCATGTAGAAGATTTTAAATTTATAAATAATTACCAATATTCTTTGGAGAGCTTAATTATATAGGGCTAGAAATCTGCCTACTTCATATTTATATTTTTAGAAATAACTATAAGCTGTGTATAGTAACTTACAAAATTTTAAAATGTAAGCAATATTCTTCAATTTATCTCAAAGCAATTATACCCAGTATAAAGTAAAAGAATCCAAAAGAAATGTTCTTGTATTCAAACATATATTTACTATCATTACTGTCAGTTGAAAGTAAATTGTATCTAAACATACAATCAGAAAACACAAAACTCAACACAAAATTTCAAATAACTTCTACTTGTCACTCAGCAAAGAAATTAACTTATAAGTTTTGTTTATCTCTCGTAAAAGGACTAATGCCCCAGAAACACCAATAAAGTTTTTTAATTCACACTTCTGGTAAGAAATGTGACTATTTTAAAACATTTTTTAATCCTAGCTTAAAGTAATCTCACCTAAACCTCATCTAAGTTCTTCATTTCTAAAAATGTAAAATATCCTCTGTCCTTTAAAGTTTCCAAGGCCAAAAATTCTTAAGTGGATGTATTATAAGTTTGTCTCTCAATAAAAATACAAATATCTAACATTAGAAAATATACCCCCAAATTTAAGAGAATGTAAGTTTTAACCAGACACAGTGGCACACGCCTGTAATCCCAGTGACTTGGGAGGCAGAGGCAGGAGGATCACAGGTTCAGGCCAGAGGCAGCCTAAGTAACTTAGTGAAACCCTGTCTCAAGATAAAAAATACAAATGAGGCTTGGGGAACAGCTCAGTGGCAGAGTGCTTACAAAGTATGTACAAGGCCCTGGGTTCAGGCACCTACTACTGAAAAAAAGAAAAAATACAAGTTTTTCTTTCTTAAAATGGTCCATTTTGCAATTTTAAGGGGCTAAAAATGCAATTTGAATTCATCAAATTAAAAGTAAAATCTCAATTTACCTTTTTATTCAACTTTGAACTTACCAATTACATGTTTCTGCAAAACAAGATCAATGATCCGTAGGCAGATATTCTCTAACTGCTGTGTAATCTAAAGACAAATTTTAAACATTTGGTTTAAAATCTATCATGATAAGCCTTAAATTAATTTTTAAGTTAACATCCCAATAAAAATACCTGCAGAGTATTTTTAAGAGGAAAACTTGATAAGTTCATTGTAATCTCCATGTGAAAAACTAAATATGCAAAAATATAAGGGAATTCTGAAAAGCAGACCATGATGAGATTGGGAGATAAGTCCATAGTAAAATTATCAATTAGTGCCTTCCTCATATTTTATAACAAAACAAATTCCTAATGAATCAAAGATTTCAATGTGAAGAATTAAAACATAAAAAATACTGTGTTGTTGTTGTTAGGTGCTGCCAAATTGGGTCCAACTCAGAGACGCTATGTAGAACAGAACAAAACACTCCCCAATTCAGTGCCAGGCACACAATCCTTTTTATGTTTAAGTCCATTGTTGAAGACACTGTGTCGACCCACCTAATTGACAGTCTTCCTTTTTTTCATTGATCTATACCACTCTCCCAAACATGACATCCTTCTCCAGGGACTGGTCCCTCCTGACAACATATCCAAAATACATAAGACGTAGTTTAGCCATCCTTGCTTCCAAGGACTATTCTGGTTGCACTTCTAGTACAGATCTGTTGGTTCCTTTGCCAGTCCATGGTATACTCAATATTCACGTCCAGCACCATAATAAAAAAGCATCAATACTTTTCCTGTTCCTTTATTCAATGTGCAGTTTTCACAACCATATGAGGCAGCTGAAAATACCATGGCATGAGTCAGGCACACCTTCATCTTCAATGTGACATCTTTACTTTTCAGCACTTTAAAGATGTCTTTTACAACAGTTTTTCCCAATGCAATGCACATTTTGATTTCTTGACTGTTGTTTCTGTGAGTGTTGATGGTACAACCAAGTAAAGCAAAATCTTGAACAACCTCAATCTCTTCTCCATTTATCATGAAGTTGCATACTGACCCAGCAGTAAGGATTTCTGTTTTATTAATGTTGAAGCACAATCCATACTGAAGGCTGTGTTCTTTGATCTTCATATCAGTAAATGTTTTAAATCCACTTCAGTTTCAGCAAGCAGAGTTGTGTCATCTGCATAATGCAGGTTGTTAATGAATCTTCCTCCAATCCTGATGCTACATTCTTCTTCACAAAGTCCAGCTTCTCAGATTATCTGCTCAGCATAGAGATTGAAGAGGTACAGTGAAAGGATACAGCCCTGACACACGGCTTTCTATATATATATTTTTTTAAAGCTTTTATTAAAATTCTTTTTGTGACATTTATTAATATTACATAGTTCAAATGTTATTAACAAAATATGGATTCTAACACTTAATAGTGAGGTGTAATTACTTTTTTTTTTTTTTTTGCAGTACCGGGGGTTGAGCCCAAGGGCCTCGTGCTTGCATGCTCTTGCAAGTGCTGGAGATCATTGAGCTGCACCCCCAGCCCGTTTTTTTGTTTTGTTTTGTTTTTACTTTTTTTTTATTGGAAATTTTTAATGTACAGCTGAATGTGATTCATTCTGACATGCTTTTCATTGTGACATTTCCATATATGCATTTTGATGTACATTATTCATATAGGTGCCCCCTTACCTTCTAGTATGCTTCCCCCCATCTCACCTTCCCCATCTAAGTCTTCTCTATCAATTATTTGGTAATATATTTCGATATGTCCTTGGGTTCAAGTTCTGTTTAAGATAGAAACTTTTCCTGCAGTGAACTTTGTTTTTATCTTGTCAGAACAATTGCATGCATTTTCTAGGCCATTTATATTAACACCATTCTTAGCTTTTTTTTTTTTTTTCCTTTTATTTTGATCCGACCTTTGAATAGGATTTTTCCTTCTTATAATTTTGGTTCAGCTCCCACATATGAGTGAGAACATGTGGTGTTTCTCTTTCTGAGCTCGTGTTCGTTCACTTAAAATAATTTTCTCTAATTCCATCCATTTTGCTGCGAATGGCCTTATTTCATTTTTCTTGATTGCTGAGTAGTATTCCACTGTGTATATGTACCATAGCTTTTTTTATCCATTCTTCTGTTGAAGGGCACTTTGGTTGATTCCATACCCTTGCTATTGACACACACCTTTCTTGGCTTTAAACCAGGCAGTGTTTCCTTGTTCTGTTCCAAAGATTGCCTCCTGTCCATGTACAGATTCCTCATGGATAAAGTTAAGTGCCCTGGTATCCCCATTATTTGCAGTGTTATCCATAATTTATTATGATCCACATAGTCAAATGCCTTTGCATAGTCAATAAAACATAGACATCTTTCTGGTATTCTCTGCTTTGGACTAATATCCATCTGACATGAGCAATTAGGTCCCTGATTCCACACCCTCTTCTGAATCTGGCTTGATTTTCCGCCAGTTCCCTGTCTATACTGCTGACATTTGATATTGAGCTTTTCCATCATCTCTTTCCACAAACGTAGTCTATTTGGTATGTTCCATTTGGTGAATTCCACGTGCATAGTCACCATTTATGTAAGTGATAAAACGTATTTGCAATAAAAAGGTCATTGGTCTGACAAAATTCTATCATGTGATCTCCAGCATCTTTTCTGTCAGCAAGGCCATATTTTCTAACTACTGAGCCTTCTTTGTTTCCAACTTTTGCATTCCAGCCACCAGTAATTATCAGTACATCTTGAGTGCATGTTCAATCAATTTCAGATTGCAAAAGCTGGCAAAAATTGTCCCTATCTTCTTTTGTGGCCTTAGTGGTGGGTGTGTAAATTTGAATAATAGTCATATTAACAGGCCTTCCTTGTAGGATATTATTCTATCACTGACAGCATTGTACATCAGGACAGATCTTGAGATGTCTCTTTTGATGAGAATGCAACCCCATTTCTCTTTAATGCATTATTCCCAGCATAGTAAACTATGTGATTATCTGATTGAGAATGGCCCATGCCAGTCCATTTGAGCTCACTCATGCCTAGAATGTCGATGTTTATGTGCTCCATTTCCCTTTGGATAATTTCTAAATTTTCCTAGATTCATACTACATACATTGCATGTTCCAATTATTAGTGGATGTTTACAGTTGTTCTTCCTCATTTTGAGTCATGTCACATTGGCAAATGGAGGTCCCTAAGGACTTTCCTCCATTCCTATCATTAATGTAGACTGTTCTTTGAGAGGAACCCTTCCCCAGTTATTATTTGCATGCCTTCCAACCTGGAGGGCTCATTCTCCGACACTATATCTGACAGTGCTTCTCTGCTATTCCTATGGTTTTCAATGGCTAATTATGTGGGGAGTGGGTTAGCCATGTCCTTTTCCCTAGTCTGTCTTAGTCTGGAAGCCCAGCTGAAACCAATCCACGATGGGTGACTCTGCTGGTATCTGTAATAGATGTAGCATAACTTTCAGCATCACAGCAATACACAAGCCCCCACAGTACAGTAAATGGACAGACACGTGGGGGGTACATAAAACTACTAGACGAAATAAAAAGAATTTTTGTACAATTTTTAAGAGGTAAATTGACTCAAATCCCAAGAATAAGAAATGGAAAAACAAGTGAACTGAATGCAAGAATTAAAATTTTCTGCATTGGACAGGGGAAAATCAAAGTCTAATAACAAACTGACTATATCAAATGGTATCACAAAGATCAAATTCCCCTCACATGAAAACAACAAACCATGAGAAAAACAAGCAAAGGTCAAGAAAAATATGGTAAATACAAGGCTTTAGCTTCTAAAAAGATATCCACTCTCATATGTGATAAGACTACATATTCAAATGCAACATTAACACTTTTGACCTATCAAATTGAGAGTGACAGAAAAGTATGGAGCTAGAAAGACATTGTGGTACAGTGAACCCTGGTGTGTAAACTGGTACACATTATGAAGAGTAAGTAAGACCTTTCAAACTTATTCCCACATCTACTCTTCAACCCAGAAATTCCACTTCAAAGAATTTACCCTCCAAACATATTCTAGTCTATATAAAATAACATGCAAAGGGCCATCCATTGCAACAAAGTTTGTGACTAATAAAGCATAAGGGGACAGGGATATGGCACTCCACTCTCAAAAACAATCAGCCATTAAAAACTCTTTGACGGTCACTATGAGTCTGAGTTGACTCGATGGCACCTAACAACAACAACAAACAACTACCAAGTGTCCCTTTAGATAAGAGACAAATTATATCCACTTACAAGGGACTGGTTATATAAATTTGACACATCATGTAAGGGAATATTATGCAACTATTAAAAATATTTAAGTTTATTAACTGGTATGGAAGGATACTGAAGATATATTAAGTAAAAAATGGCAGCTAAAAATTGTATATAGTATATTATATTCTTATAAAAGAAAAATATATATATTTACTTTTTCTTATATAACAGAAAAATCTCCAGAAAATTTTTAAAAAACACTGGTAGATTGCTACCTTCTGAGAAGGGAATTAGATGACTAAAGAGCCAAGAATGAAATTTCATAAAATATCTTTTCATCCTTTTTAAATTATTCAATGTCTGTTTTAAATATTTTTAAATGACTAAAAATTCAAATCCATCATGAGTTATATTTTTATGTAAATATCCAGTTTCAATTGATTCTAATACTATTCTAATACTCAGTTTAAATTATTATCTTTTTTTTATTTTAAATTGACACATAATATTGTATTTGCTGGCCACTGTGGTACACACCAGGTTGGGGATTAGCTCATTTGGTAGAATGCTTGCTCTGTGCTCTTTGAGGCACTGAGTTTGATCCCCAGCACCACAAAAATGGGAGAAGGACTTGGCAGCCCACTCCTGAAATAATCAGCCATTGAAAATCCTGTGAAAAGCGGAGAAGCAGTGACACAGTGCTCGGCATGGCACAGTGTCAAGGAGTGATTTGTTCTGCTGTCACTATGAGTCAGATGTGACTTGATGGCACCTAACAAGTGGCACACACCTATAATCCCAGCAACTTGGGAGGCTGAAGCAGGAGGATCATGAGCTTGAGTCCAGAAACAGCCATGCAACTTAGTAAGACTCTGTCTCAAAAAATTAAAAAGGGGTTGGGGGTACAGTTCAGTAGAGTGCTTGCCTAGCATGCACAATGCCCTGGGTTCAACTCCTAGGACTGCATTAAAAAAAAAAAAAGATGCACAGGACATATTTGTGGGATACGGCTTGATAATTTGATGCATAATAAATGATTATCTTAAATTTCAAATAATCCAAATTTTCTGAGTTTAAAACCTTCCAATATATTTAAAGCCATTAAATAAAAATGTACATGCTTAAGCACTTGTTTTAGATTTCCAATTTTGCTTTTCACACATTGTGTGTGTACATGTGATTTTTCCTTTTAAGGAAATATGTTTTCAGAGTTTGGTTTTAGTAAGTCAAAGTTCAAAATTAAAGGGCAGGTGATCAACCAGGAGACCAAGATTCCAGTTGGTTTTTGTCTCTGAGTATGCATGCCCTTAGGCCATTTCCCTGAAGGCTTTAAGTGTTTTCGTCTATGGTAAGGAAGATAGATGTAATTACCATTTCTCAATTTTAACTCATTCCTCCCTTGGTAATTACAGTAAGTTCACTTGCTCCTTTAGCATTACTTGAAATTCAAAATAAATTTCATATCAAGAGAAAAAAATTAAAACACACTCACCTGGTAAACTAGGCTAGGTGATTTCTAAGATCTCTTCAAATTTAAAATGTTGTTATTGTTAGGTGCCATTGAGTCATGTTCAACTCATAAGGACTCTCACGGGGTTTCCAATGGCTGTTTCTCAGGATTGCCTCGGGAATGGATTACCACATCCTTCTCCCATTTTTGTGGTGCTGGGAATCGAACTTGGGACCTCAGAGACTGCAGAGCAGTGCTCTACCAACTGAGCTAAATCCCAGCCCCAAATTTAAAATACAAGTACTACATACAAGATCAAAGAATTACCCTTAATATACTTGTAATTTAATTTGGAATTTCTTACTGATCAATATGGAAGGACACAAAAATAAAATAATGAATATGGAAATAAAAATTCACATTAAGCCCTTCAGATGAAGGAAGACCAGTCCAGGAGAACATTGAGCTATTTTTAAGAACCTATCAATCTCTCATTGGTATCTGATAAACACAGGATAAATCAACAGCCACATGGCTTAACAATGCTATTTAAAGAACTGGCACCTGCTTTCTAAGTCCTCACCTATAAAAAATAAGAGTTCCATCACTGCCAAACAAGTCAACTTGTGCTCACAGAAGTAATGAACAAAAATCTAATTTTAGTTAAGGAGAGGCCAAGTTATACTTGGGAAGGAGAACTGCAGGTTTTAAGTGGGGAAAACCTGACACATTATTGGAATGATTGAAATGATCTGACTACATACCCCAATGCACAACTTACTAGCACTGTGACCAGGAACTAGTCTCCTGAACACTGTTTCCCATTTATGCAAAACGGAGATTACCATTTCCTGCTCACTTTCTCTCTTTCTCACACACAGAGTGGTATTAGTAAGATCACATCAGCTAATGATGCAAAGGCATTGGGTAAAGGTCTATGCAAAGTCTTGTCCTGGAATTTGGCTTATGAAAGATGTCTTTAAGCTCTTGCCCTTATTCTATCCATTCCATCCTTACAGTACTTGTTGCATCAGAATTCTGTTCCTTTACTTAATACTCGCCACTGTGATTGAATGGCTGGCTGTTCCTCTCTACCAAGAAGACTGGTTTGTAGGTCCCCAGAAGGCAGGTCTTGTGTTTTATTCAATCTGGAATTCTCCAAAAACCTAGCCTTGGCACATATCAGATGTGATGAACCGAATTCAATTTAATACAAAACCATAAACTATATACTTTAAATACACATGTAATTTTCCTCCTCAGTCATTTTAATACATTTCCTTAAAATCTGAGGGCTTTTTTTTTAAGACAAGATCTCACTATGTAGCCCATGTTAGCCTAGACTGTGTGATCCCCCTCCTCAGCCTCTAAGTGGTAGGATGAGGGCAATTTTTAAAGACTAGCAACATAACTAAGTATTCACTTAAAAGCTAAGACTTTAAAATTCACAATCACCAATCACATAAAATTTCAGTTAATATTACTAATGTCATAATAAAACATAAAGAAACCTTACCTCTTGATGATCTTCCACAACTGTTAAGATAGTATCAATGGTATGTAAAATTCCCATGGCCATTACTGTTTTGTCTTCAACCTCTTCATATTCATCACTTTGAAGAACTTTGCCAAATATCTCAGCCTGTGAAAAATCAGATTAGAATATTCAACAATTAATACCATTCTAACCCCCATAGTAGAAGGGCAATGTAACACACCTAAATATCAGCATTGCTCAAACACTTCACTGACTGAATCATCATTTTACTTATAATAACAGAAACTGTCATGTTTTAAATATAGCCATTTTTCCTTATCTAATCACTAGAGTGGAACAAACATTAGCTATTATTACCTTAACTAATATTTAACTTCTGGATGTCATCAAGCAAATAAAATAAAAATGTAGGAAAACTGAAATCAAGTAGCACTAAAAAGAAAAATGTGATAGAAGATTTAGAAAATAACAATCACCCAGAAAATAGAGAATAACCATGGAAAACAGGAGAACAAAGATTAAGAAATGAGAGATTCAGTTCAAGTCTGATACTCCATATCAGGAAAGATAGAAGAAAAAAAGACGTAGGGAAAATTTTAACAAAGCAGCAATAGAAAAAGCTTCCCAAACTAAAGGAAATAAAATCCCAGATTCAAACTCCAGAAATTGAAATTTTAGAAAATTTACATCAAGGCCCATCATTATAAACTCCCAAATATTGTAGATGAAAGATTATACCAAATAGTACTAGATTTAACTCTAACGATAGGAATATCAGAATTATTATAGCAAACATTTTTATATTAACATTTCAGTTACAAATAAAATTGAATTCCAAATTTTGGAGTTTAACATCTTCAGATTACTCAAAGCCTTATACCAAACTAGCATAAAACTGCCTAGTCTTACCAAGTGTTGGGTCATGTCAACAGCAATCGAGGCTACCTCTTGACTGTATTCACATATCATCTTCTGGATAACATTAGTAACATCATCATTTTCTGTCTCTCTAACAATGTGCAACAGCTCCTGCATAATAGGCCTCACATGTGGCTTCATATATTCCTTAGCTAGTGCAATAAAACAGATGGTAAAAGGAAGTAACTTGGTAACAAAGTCAAATAACTACATGTGGTTCTAGATGTATGCATATTTGCTTTGTGATGAAAAGTTACAAAGCTGTATCAAATAATGTTCACCGCTACATCAATTTCCCCAAGAGTAACATTAGGATAAGAAGTTTGGTGCAAGGAAGGACTCTCCTGCCCTAAATGCCAACAGCCCCCACTGAGAAATTCTAATTATGCATATTCTCTATCATCAGCATAACTAGGAGAACATGAATATTATTACATCAGTCCTGAGGACAAGTATAAAAAGTCTTGTACATAAAGTCTATCCCTAACACAGATGAGGCCCTCCCTGCCTTAACCTTTCTCTACCCCTTCTCCCTCCTGATCCAACCTTATCCAATACCCAATCCACCCACTGAAACATTGTTGAACAGAGGTAAACAGGGTTTAGCTTTTTCACAAAGCTGACTTTACTTCCAAAAGGTTTATTTGAACTTGCAACAGAACATTCTTCTAAGCAAACAAATGAGATATCTATGTAATCACTCACTAGAAATATTACTTGCTCCTTTCAGAACTGGTAACCCTCTAGTCTAACTTCCTTAAAATTAAATATGCAGAAACCTAACTCTTGACAGATCATGTGCCTCACTCAGCTTTATGTGGCAAGTTAACAGCAGAATCAAAACTGGATCCTAGGTCTCTTGATTCCCAGCCTCCCCTAGTGCCTACAAATTATTAACTTGTTTCCTAATCTACAATTTTTCTGGAAACCACAATCAACAGGAACTCCTAAAAAGAGCAAGAATAAATCTCTGTAAAATTCTACAGGGACAAAAGCCCAGGAATCTACCCTCTGAACCCTCAGACTTGGAAAATCCCCTTTGTTAAGGAGGAAACTGAATGAAATTATTTGAGATCATCTCAAAAATCAAATTTTTTAAAATCCTTCTAAAAGGTATTTTTGGCTTCACCTTGTATCTGGTTAGAAATTAATGACTGAAGAGCAAGGGCAGCTTCAACTTTGACAGGCATCTCCTTATCTTCAATCAGGCTCTTCTTTGCTAATTCAACTGCATTTCTTAGGTTTAGCTCATTATGAAACTTCAGAGAACTAAATGCATGCAGCACCCAGCAGGACTGTATTATAAGAAGAAAGTGAAGGACAGCTATTAGGATTATGGCCCTCTGTATAAATGTCACACATACAAGAACTTCTTAGTAAAATATCACATTTGTTCAATAATTATCTTACAGATGGGGTCTCTCAGATATATACCAGATACATGGAAAACTTACTCTAGCTCGAAGATATCCCAGGTTAGACAATAATAATGGAAATACATGATTCTGTAGAAACAACTCAATTTGGTCCTTGAATAAACTCTTCTGTTAGAAAAAAGAAAGTAAATTTCAACTTATCAATGGCTTTTTCATATATAAAAATAACTTCCCAATAAAGTACGCTATTACTTGTACTTAATATACTTGTATTCCACAATGCTGCAAAATTGTTTGAATGACCTACATATTGCATGTTTAAAACAAGACAGAAACAGTATCTTAAGTCAATTTGATATTGGTTGTTTTTTGTAAAAATAAAACTAAAGTCACTTTGGATCCTTTTTTATAGAGCAATAGTTTCATGTTGAAAAACTGACAAAAGTAAAATTTGCTGTTTAATTAAAGAAATAGGTGACAGAACGACATTTACAGTCAACTCAATCTTCTAGAAAGTCACCAGTTATAAATGATCCATAATTTTCTCTCTTATTTGCCTGTGCTTCACAGTTTTATTAAGTAAGTTAAATTTTGATAATCTTAACCTTCAACAAAATCTCAGCTAGGGAACCAATCACATGCAGGGCTCCATCTTTCTTCCTAGGGTCAAAGTTCGGATCTGTTAGGATTTGATAACAGAATGCCATCATTTTTGGCAACACCTAAAGAAATAGAAGAATCCATTTTAGTGTGCATAAATTTTCATTGTCTTACTATAGTCTTAAGTATGATGTACAAAGTTCCAAAAATAAAGTCATTTTATTGTGTTTTATCAAGCAACTATAAGCTCGATAAGAAAGGTACGATTTATTAAGAAAAAATACTTCACTCTTTTCCTTTACTAGAATAAAAAATTATGTCATAACTAATAACAATATAATTTTTCAAATACTAAGAGAACATTAGAATGCCAACTATGTGACTTTTTATTTGGGATTTAAAAAGAGCAACTAATATACCTCTTTCCTTTTCTTTGCAGCAGTATATAAGAGAGTCTGGGCTGCTGTGGTGGGAGAGGCATAATCTTCAAAAATATCTAAGATTTCAAAAGGTTAAATCTTGTTAGTAAAAACACAATTACTTATTATATAGATTCTAAACCTGACCAAACACTATTCCAGACCAAGAAATAAAATAAACACGTGACACTGGTTAACAGTATAAAGAAGCTAAGGATGTATCACTAATGTTCTCATGAATAGAATATTTATCAAACTCTGCAGGTTGTACTTTCAAACAATCATATTAAAGAAAAACAATAAATATTAGACACTGAGAACAAGAAAGGTACTGTATCTCTGTCAAAATAGAACAAAAACTTATTAGGACCTTATATATGCCAGGTACTGTATTAGTCTCTGGGGATACAAAAATCAAATGAAAAAGGTTCCTGTGGGGCTTACATTGTGAGAATAAGAAATAAACAGATTATACACATATACATACAATAGGTAAGGTTGAGAACAGATATAAGAGTAAAGAGTCAGAGAGTGACAGAGTGGAGGGTGCTGGCTTACACAGAGTGTAAAGACTGGGCACAGTGGTGCATGCCTGTCACCACAGTGACTCAGGAAGCAGAGGCAGGAGGATCACAAGTTTGGGGCCAGAGGCAGCCTGTGTAACTTGGTGAGACCCTGTCACACATTAAAAAATTTAAAAATGGTCTGGGGGTGCAGCCAAGTGGTAGAGCACTTGCATACAATGTGTGAGGCCCTGGATTCAACCTTCAAGACCTGAAAATAAGTAAATACATAGGATGTGAAGGAAAGTTTCTCCAATTCTGTGCCAAATAACATGTAAGCAGGAATCAAATGGAATGAGGAAGGAAGCTACCCACCGCAATCTGAAGATAACCCAAACAGATGAAAGGTCACGTGTAAAAGCCTTGAAGGATTGCTAGGATAGTGTGTGGGTCTGTCAGTAGGTAGGTTCAGCAAGTATTTAGTGGTATAGATGAACATATTAAGTACCTAAAATAATATCATTTAGTATCAAAAAATTTTTTGCAACTTCAGAACAGGTTGTTTTATTAAGAATTTGAAAACTTAGTACTTCTTGTGATTACATGCTGTCAAGTCAGATCTGATTCACAGCAATACTATGTACAACAGAACAAAACACTATTCAACACTGTGCCACGCAATCAATGTTTTTATGTTTGAGCCCAATGTTGCAGTCACTATGTTTCTTCTCATTTTGAGTTGTGCCGTATCAGCAAAAGGAAGTCTCAGGGGCTTTACTCCATTCCTGTCAGTCAGATCAACTCTACTTTGAGAAGGCAACTCTTCCCCAGTCATTTCTTGAATGCCTTCTGGCCTGGAGGGCTCTTTTTCTGGCACTTTATTTGACAGTGCTTCTCTGCTATTCTTAGGGTTTTCAATGGCTAATTATTTTGGGAATAGGTTGCCGGGTCCTTCTCCCCAGTCTGTCTTAGTCTGGGAGATCAGTTGAAACCTAACCACCATAGGTGACTCTGCTGGTATCTGAAATACTGGTGGTATAGCTTTTAACATCACAGCAACACACAAGCCGTCACAGCAGGACAAGCTGATACAATTATTGTTGTTAGGCGCAACTGAGTTCCATTTGACTCAGCGATATCTGATACAGTCTTATTTAAACAGTTAAAAGTAAACCATATCTAACTCCTTGTCTCAAAATATAAAAGACAAATATAATAATAGCTAACATTTTTTGAATACTTCTCTGTGCCAGGCCCCACACTACAATTTTACATTATGATTTTAGTACCTTTGACTGATCCCACTTATTCCTCCCAGGACTATTATCATTACCCGTTTTATAGCTGAAAACACTGCACCTTTAAACTGCCTATAGTTACATAGGTAAGCGACCAAGCCGGCACTCATATCCAGGCTTTCAAAACATCAAAGGCTAAGCTCTTGTCAGTTTTCACCCAATCTAAACATATTATTATTGGGGGGAAATGGTGAGGTGTTGGTTAAAGGGTATAATAAAAATAAGTAAAAACATTATTAATATCAATCAATATAGACAGGAATATTTGTTCGTTAAATAATTATGAGTGGACAAAAAATGTAAAAAGAAAATGTAGTAATTGTTCTTCCTTATAGTTATCCAAAAGCAAAACATACATATCAAAGAACAGCCACTGTACTCTAGTCCATAGAAGGAAATGATTAAGGAAAAAGTACTTCAGCTAGTCTTCACTTACACATATTCTCTCTTAAACAATACTTAAAATGCAAGCTCCCACTGTTAATCAACCCACACACAGCTATTAATTATATTTTCTAAAAATTTAGATGCTATCTTAACAGACACGAAGGGTAAATGAAATAATGGTATATTTCTAAAAGCTAAATACTCTGTACATTACAAAAACACACAAGTATTAGAAAAAAGGTAAACACTAAAAGAATGCCTTAAGGAAAGTAAAAGAAAGAGTAGCTAATCCTGTTCTGTCAAAGCAAACTAGAAAAACAAGAGCATAAAGAAGGGGCAAATAATAAATCCTGTATATGAGTAATAATTTTCAAAAGAAAAAGTTAGAAAGAGATAAAAGAGATAGTGTTATTTGTCCTTCATTTGCTCTTGTACTTTGTCTCTAAGAGAAGAGGTGCCCCTCAGCTACTGAATCAACTAGTACAAAGCACCATAACAACAACACAGTTCAATAATCTAGTGTCTGTACCAGTAAGTTTAACTTGAGTAAGATAAAGACATCTGGCTGAAAAATAGGAAAGAAAGCACTGCTTTGTCACGGCACTTTCAACATGCCTTAATGTTAGCTCTAGAAATCATTTATTTCAACATTTATTGAAGGCATACGAAGGCCAAGTGCAAACAGGAATGCAGGAGTGAGGAAGGGAAAAAGAATGAAAAATAAAGCAAATAAACAAGATGAAGTTCCTACCCTCAGATAGCAAGCTGTGGGAAAGACAGGTATAAAAATGAACACTTTGCTCTGACATGTGTTTGAAGATAAAACAGAATGACTCAGGCAACCAACACAGTTCAACAACTTCCAAGAAGATCCAAGATAAGAAGACCTCCAGAGAACTGAGCTTTGCACTGAAGGAAATCCAATTTCCCTGAGGAATATTTAGTCCCTAGAATAAAGACAACATGGATAAGGAGGCAAACCAAATTGAGGTGCTCTAAAAATATGCAGAAATCCAAAGGATCTCCTGGAATTGAGAACAACCCAATCTATAAACAATATCCCAGCAAGCACCAAAATGGATGGTCCCTGCAACTGCACCACACAGCCTAATTAACAGCTGGCTCCAGGAGTGCTTCAGCAACCATCAGAGAGATGAATCAGGTGCCCTGCATTTCCCACACACCAAGGCTGTTCTTTGGTTCAAAAGAACACCAAACTCTCACCAGTTTCATAGTTGATCATGCAAAGCAGAACCCTGGGAACTTAAATAAAGGTTGCTTAGAAGTATAAATTTAGTTATATTACTTTACATGTCCAGGAACTGATGAGGGAAAAAAATCTCAATTACCGAATTTCATCCTTATATACTCATATGGATCTTCTTGCCACAGCTCTTCATCCTCATCTTTATAGCACATCACAGAAAAAATCACATCCTCAGAGATATTCTGAGAAACAAAAAAACAACAAATGGATATTGGCTATACAAATTTAAGAGATACCAATAATGCATTTGTTGAGAGACTTTATGATGTATATTGGTTTTCCAAACAGGTATAGTAATCTTTTCAGTCTGCATTCACTACAGTGAGAGAAAGCAAGAGCCTTTTCGAAGTCATAAGCACTGAAGAGTTAAACGTAAGATTGTTTCTGAACAGCAGTAATTAAAAGCACAGAGAAAGGGACAAATGGACTTGCTATTCTTTGAATGAACAAGAGGAATAATAACTAATACTAATAAATAATAATTGTTTTACTAACGAATGAACATTAAACAGACCTTGATTTCCTTAAGAAAAGGTCAAGTCAGGGTTATAGTTACTATTGTATTTCTTATTTTGAAAATTCTTAGCATGTCCATGTTGATACTAAATGTCAATGTATGAACAATATTAAATTTTTCTTTCTTTTTTTTTTTTTCCATTCTCAAAAAACCAATATCCTATTCCACAACTATGTTTCAAGGGGAGAAGTCCTACCAAATGGCCTCTCTCTGCACTGCTGCTAATGCTAGTAGGCCCTTTTATACTCTACTTATATTTTTTAAAAAAAGGACCATTTCTCATCACTTATTCCAAATAGAATAATTCTAAGTGAAAAAACTCAGCCTAAGGGGCTGAGTTTTCTTATACCTGCATTACAGCTATGTAAAAATAAGGCTAAAGGTATGTAATAGAGAAGAAATGCTATTACAATTCATCGTTGCTTTATAGGAATATAGTACATAAAATGAAATCAGTATCTTTACTAATTGCAAAGAAAGTGTTACTGTTTGGCCAGGTGCTGTGGTGCACACTTGTAAACCCCAGTGACTTGGGAGGCAGAGGCAGGAGGATCGCAAGAGCAAGGCTAGAGGTAGCCTGTATAACTTAGGGAGTAGCTTAGTGGAGGTTGTAAAGCATACATGAGGCCCTGGGTTCAACCCGCAGTTGGGGGGAATTGTTACTATTTGATCAAAGTAAGTCTACAAATAGTTATTAAGATGCCCTTAAAAAACATATTTAAAAGATACTACATTTATAGGGCTGGGATTTAGCTCAGTTGGTAGAGCACTGAGCTAGTCTCTGAGGTCCCGAGTTCAATTCCCAGAACCGCAAAAATGGGATAAGGACCTGGCAATCCACTCCCAAGGCAATCCTGAAACAGTCTGCCATTGAAAACCCTAGGAGGGTCGCTATGAGTCGGATACCAACTCGATGACACCTAATAACAACAACAACATATTTATAAGACTTGTATGAAGAGGATGCTAACCACATTCTATTCTAGACACCAAAGGCAAAGTGAAACAATTTATTTTCTTATCACATGCCAAATCACAGAACATAAACTCATAGTTTGGAGGTGGATATTTATCTCCTAATGACTTTGAATTATCCAGTTATTTATATGCAAAAATTTATTTCTTAATACTCTATCATTTTCCATTTTCATTTGTTCCTTAATTAAATAATTTTGCTGAATTCTACCTTTATGTAAACAATTATTATACAAACAAATATTTTAACTTCTGCTAATAACTTAATCCAAAAAAGAAATAAAAACATTTTCTATTTCAACCTACAAAAGAAAATGATCATAGATCAGACTTTATTTTCTACAAAATAACTACCCTAGTAAAGCTCTACTAACAAGTTTCCAAAATGCTTTCACACAAAATATTTCATTTGATCCTAGCAACCCTTAGATAAGAAAGGTAGAAAAATATCATCTGCCTTAGTAGGACAGAAATTGAGGCTAAATGAAATTTTAAACAAAATCAATTGAGTCCTTGTCTTCTAACTCACAAAACGTGAAGGCTTTACTTTTTTCAAATTCTTCAATTTTTCTAAGCCCTTCATAATAGATGTAAGATGGCACTATTGAAGTTACTATAAATGAAAACAGAAATATTAAACATAAAATATAGGATTAGTAACCCTTACTTTACCTAGATAACCAAATTTACCAGACAATGATCTTGGAGAGCTGTTCTCCAACACGAACCTGTATATGTGGCTTCATCTGCTTCCAGGTTACAGAATGAACAACCCCTTGGTTGAGATAGTTAAATGCTTGCTGAAGAACTCGAGGAGCGACATATTCTTTCTGTCTATATTGATCTAAAATTTTTAGTAGTACCTACAGGAAAATAGGAAAAGAAAATGTATAACAACAATTATAAGGTTAAAAGAGGAAGGGAATACTTTAGGTGTGACACAAAAATCCAGAAAACACAGAGGTTAAAAACTAACAGATTTGGGGGGACATCAATATTTTGTGAGAAAGCTCATATGGGAAGTTTTAATTGTTAGATAGGTCCATGTTATATTGAATTGAAGGGTGTCTCATTGTGACTTCCAGGAATTTGTCCTACTTCTAACTGTGGAACTACTCGGAATATGTCTAAGTTCTGTCCCACTGCTACCTCCTCAAAATAAATCCACTCTGATTTTTTAAAAAAATAACAGATTTGACTGAATATACATTGAAAAAACGGGCTGGGATTTAGCTCAGTTGGTAGAACACTACGCTGCAGTCCTTGAGGTCCCGAGTTCAATTCCCAGCACCGCAAAAATGGGAGAAGGGCCTGGCAATCCACTCCCAAGGCAATCCCGAAACAGTCGGCCATTGAAAACCCTAGGAGGGTCGCTATGAGGCAGATACCAACTCAAAGGCACCTAACAACAAAAACAACATTGAAAAAAACACCTATACAGCAAGGGACAGCACTTATTTTATTACTTGATAAAGACTCTTTCAAGTTGGAAAATAAATGTTACTCCAAAAGTAGTTATTTGTAGAACTGATGATTTCTTTGAAAAAAATTAAACTAGGTCCCTAATTAAACTTCATACCAAAATAAATTCCAGATGGGAAAATACTTCAATAACAACAAAAAATGAAAGTGTAGAATTCTTAGAAGAAAATGTGGGAGAATGTTATTTTATAATCTCAGACTGCAGAAGATCTTAGTAAACATAACACAAAACTGAGAAGTTATTTTTTAAAAAAATCTGATAAAACAATTATTTTAAGGAAGGAACCATGCAAAGCACTGTGACTGGCTCAAGGGGCTTTAGGCAGAGGCAGTATAGCAACAAAGCACAAGTCTTCCAATCCCTGGTCTCCAGCACATTACTGTATCAAGCTTGTAAGGAAGTTACTGAATCTTTCAAAATATGCACAGAATGTATAAATTGGAATATGAATTATATTCAGGATACCTAAAATTCAGGTTTACAAAATTTGGCAGAAGTCCCATCATCATGTAGAGACTCCTTCTGCAATGGAGGCTAAAAAAAGGGTGATACTGAACATGATTCTTCCTAACACACTTATGACTCATACAAAGTGGAGGAGATGTGAGATGAGAACCAAAAGTGCAGGTGAGAACAAGGTTTCTTTTTTTCTTTTTTGTCTTGCATTACTGGAGGGTTGAATTCAGGGCCCCGCACATACTTTGCAAGTGCTCTACCACTGAGCTGGACTCCCAGTCCATTTTTTTTATTTTATTTTTTATTTTGAGAAAGAGTCTCACTAAATTGCACAGGTTGCCTCTGGCCTTGAACTTGCAGTCTTCCTGCCTGCACCCCCCAGATTGCTAGGATTATAGGCATAAGCAACCACAGCTGGCAAAACTGTTCTTGATAAGAAAGCTATTTTTAGCCTGCACGGTGTCACATGCCTATAATCCCAGCAACTCGGGAGGAAGGGGCAGAAGGATAGCAGGTTTGATGCCAGAGGCAGCCTGAGTAACTTAGTGAGACCCTATCTTAAGACAAGAAGTGAAAACTGGTCTGGGGTTGCAGCTCAGCGGTACAGCGCTTGCAAAGCCTGTGTGAGGCCCTGTATTCAGCTTCCTAGTACTACAAAAAAAAAAAATGTCCTATTTTCACCATATAGAATGGTTTCCAAACATTCAGAAAAATGTGTAAGTCCTCAGCTGAGAGTCTTAACATCTAAGCTCAACTACTCCTGAAAATAGATTAATTCATATTGTAGGAATCTTGTAGGAAATCTTGTAGGAAAAAAGGTTTAGAACAAAGAGGTAAAGCTCAAAGAAATAAAAGTTAAGAAACTCATAGGAGGTCAAAGAGAGTTAACAGAAAAACCCTAACTAATCCTGGTGACTGGAATACCAGTTTCAACAAACTTAAAAAGTAAGGTTCCAGAGTCTAGGAGTCTAGAAGGGAGTTCTGGTGGTAGCTGCCCTAGGACATTGGATCCTAAAATGAATTGCCCTATAGTAGATTCCCAGAGCTGCTATTTCATCCTCATTAAATATATAATGAATTAATATGTTTGTGATGTACTTTTAAACAGAAATAACATTCAATTACAATCACCTTTCTATTTTAAAAGCATAAATTTATTACCTGCTGAATTCCCACTGCATATGTTTTCAAAAAGAATTCAGAAAATTCAAAGTATTCTTTTGTGACATTTCCTGGGCTTCCATACCTCAAAATTCAAAGAGGAAACATTTAAATACTCTAAAATTTAAAAACAAAGCACGCTTTCTAGTTTAGACATAGTCATTGAAAGATGTATTCTAGTGGGCCAGAAAACTAGCACTTTCTCTTTTTTCACAAAACTAAAATGAAATCACGAGGAGCTGTACTTAGATTCTGGGCCATACTTAAAGTTTTAGACAGAGGCTTTTATCTCCTAAACCAAAAGTGCCTAAAGAGCCAAGATTAGGAGTACAAATGTTACATCTGACATCTGTCTTTCAATAAATGTTTTTAAAATTAACTTTGACTTTCTTATGGAGCTAAGAGGCCATGCATCTTCTTACACAATTCCTGGATATTTTCAGTGGAGTGAATAATGTTCCTTTTTCCATGTTTTTCATGGAATTAAAAATAGCTAGAGAAAGTTGCCCACATCATTTTGATCTCAAAGTCAATGATCACAATTAAGCCTACTTTAAACACAGGGTAAGTGACTCTTTACCCCCTGTGGTTTCAAAGACAAATAATCATATACTGCAGAATAACATGGGAACAATCCAGTTTTATTATATCCAATACTGAGATACTGACTTCAAGATCTTAAAGGTAATAGATGGAGAATTACCGTTCAAAAAGACGAGCTACAATATGCAGTGCCCACTTCTTACATTTCCACCATACCAATTCTGGTCTATCATCCTCATCGATTTGCAGAGTCTCCTAAGAGACACCCAGATTAAATTTTTACATAATAAAAGTGTTTACAAAAGCAGAATAAATTTTGATATAGATTTTGTTCACATTTAATATGAGAAGTCAGACTGATATACTCATAGATTGCTGGGTAGGAACTGAATAAGCAAGGCAAATTTCAACTAATCAGTGCTGTTGTTCACATTTATCTTTTATCTTCAAAAGGATCAAGTAAGCAAAACACAAAGTACAAACACAATGGTCCCTTAATGAAGTTCTCTGAGATGATGAAAAGGTTCTATATATTGGTCTGGGTGACAATAACACAATTGTACATTGTCAAAATTCACTGAACCATTTACTAAGTTTTGTCCATTTATATATGTGCATCAAACCTCTAAATAATTTGTTTCAAGATATAGACAATGGGGCTGGAGGCAGAGCTCAGTGGCAGACAGTGTGCTTGGCATGCACAACACCCTGGGCTCAATCCCCAGCAACAAAATAAATAAATAAATACATAAATAAATAAAAATAATTGCATGGACAATGGAAAGAACAGTGTACATTTTAAGACTAACTTAAATTTTAAGAATATAAAAGTTAATAATATATCAAACAACACTATCATTGTTACCGCAGATGAAATGAGACTGTATCTTTTACCTATCATATCATGTACTCACAACAGGCTTCCTCAGTCATTGCTTATTAAAGAACGAGCCAGGGTACCCTTTCTGGAATCACTTTGCAAGATTTGTCAAAAGCCTAAACACTTCTAGTTTACTCAAAGAAAACAATCGTGCTCTATGCTCAAAAATTTAACTATAATCCTATAGTTAAAAAACCAAAAAATTAAAACAACTTAAACATCCATAAAATGAAGCATTTAATAAAAATGACAAGAATATAAAAATAGTCACAACCATAAATATTAAAATATTCCCATTAAATTTTAGATGGAAAACAAATTTCAAAATATCTTTATATTTTTATATGTAAAATACTGTATATACATGCAAAGGAAAAAAAGACCAGAGGAATAAACATCAAGCTTTTAAAGTGGTTTTTACCATTTTAGTAGGATTAAATATTGTTATGACTTCATTATTTTTGCAAATCTGAGCTTTCTAAAAATAAGTATTGTAAATCATTTTATGATTAATATTATAGCAATTTTTTTTCAAATAGAAGGCTGAGATAATGAATTAGTCTACCACAAGTACTCAAAACCCACATTTCCCAGCTTTTAGAAAGAACTCTATCTTACAGGAGGGACTGTCCTGTCAATAATGGTTCGAAAGATCTCCATCCACGTTGTCATGGTTTGGTTATTCACCAACTGAAGAGGCAATGCATACTGGAAAACAGAACAACATAAATAATTCCTTCTTTCCATAAAAACTAGCAATTTGGTCTATATTGTTGTTAGTTGTTGTTGTTAGGTGCCCTTGAGTCGGTATCGGACTCATAGCGACCCTACATACAACAGCGGAAACACTATTGTCAGTGCTTCTCTGCTGTTCATAGGGTTTTCAATGGCGGATTGATTTTTGGGAGTGGGTTGCCGGGTCCTTCTCCCATGATCTATGTTAGAAGGTAAAAATATATAAAATAGCTACTGAGCATAAAAATAGCATTTTCATATGATTCAACCTAAAATTTAACTTCAAATAGATCTCTCTTATTCAGCATGACATTCTAGGTAAGTGATTTAGCGCTTAGTATGTCAAACTTTAAGTTCTAACCACTTTGATGAAAATCTTTACCTCATTAAACACTCATGAAACATTCTTCAATTACTTTTCTCTATACTGTGGCATAACCACCATAGTCCACTTTGTGTTATGTAGACATACATCTCCCCTACAACACCGTGAGCTGCAGTGAAGGAGGGATAGTGCCTCCACAACTATTTGTTCCAAAAGGGGCTACATGCTAAGGATGTAACAATAAGAGAGACATAGTTATTGCCCTGACAAAGCTTATGCTCTAATGGGAAAATAAAATCACACATAAGTACAAAGGTATAAATGATAAAGATGAAGATGGAAAGGCAAAATGGTTTTTGGGCAAGGTTAAGAAGTCTAGATTTCATTCCAAGGGCCTTGGGGAGGCACTGGGATTTGAGATAGGGTCCAGAAGAGGAACAGGCTGAGGGTTAGGTGTAGAGTAGCAATTTCTGAAGTATATATGAAATATCCAAGTGCCCTGTACAAATACACACTACTTAGACAAAACCAATCTCATTGTATCTGACTCTTAAAAGCAATTCCTCTACATCTTTCCATATTGTCAGACGGTCATATTTTATTTACATCATTATTGCAATTATGTCTCCTCAAAACCTCTAAAATTTTTGCTTTCAGAGGAGCAGAGTATATTACCATATTATATAACAAATTACCACAATGGTCAAAAAGGTTGAGAGGTTTTTATCAGTTTTTTCCAGGAGTTTTGCATGTATAGGTTAAGAGAAAAAATATTAGACTTTGTCCTGTTAGCAAACCAAGTAGATGAAGAGGCTTACAAAGAAAAAAAGTCACTTCATCAGGCTTTGTCTTACTGCCCAATTCCTGGCTATGTTTTTCCAACAGGAAAGGCAAGTCCAGTCCCTGAATCAATAGACTATCTCTAATAGCAAAACATAGGGCTGGGATTTAGCTCAGTTGGTAGAGCACTGCACTGCAGTCTCTGAGGTCCCGAGTTCAATTCCCAGCACCACAAAAACGGGAGAAGGACCTAGCAATCCACTCCCAAGGCAATCCCACAACAGTCATTGAAAACCCCACGAGGGTGGCTATGAGTCGGATGCTGACTCGACGGCACCTAACAACAACAACAATGGCAAAACATCTTGCTGAACAAAAGAAAAAAGAATCTGCCTCAGAGTAACTGATACTCCTGAGAAAGATTTCTAAACACTGTTTTAATAAATAAAGGTACCATGTATCTTCCTTCCCTATTATTTAAAAAAAAAGTGGGGTACTATATTTCCCTAGTATCCTAGTTTCTTCTCTCTTCTCAGATTTGCCTCCTTCCCTTTTCTGTATCCATCCCTCAAAATGGACTGACCTGAAAAAAAAAAATCTGTTTCAGACTCCCTGTATTAAAACTTTAAAAGATGAGACTTTAATACAACTACAACTCTCTATATTAAAGTAAAATATTCTGAAACCATAAAAGGTAACAAAATCAAATATGAACACAAGAACAGATCCAAACTAGTTTTGCTCTCTTGCTCAACACAACTATCCTCTTGCCAGGAGGAATTTAACCAGAAATTATTCATCACCAAACAGGTTAGGCTGACAATGATTCTTCATCCATACAGACCTAACTAACCCAAGTCTTCCAAGGATTCTATGTTAAGTATTCTTATATTTTAAATACATTTCATCTCTATCTTCTAACTACTTTTAGATTCTCATAATGGTAGTCTTATAGCTTTCAGGGAATTAAAAAGGAGTAGTTTAAATCAAGGGGGCTGGGATTTAGCTCAGTTGGTAGAGCACCACTCTGCAGTCTCTGAGGTCACCAGTTCAATTACCAGCACCACAAAAATGGGAGAAGGATGTGGCAATCCACTCCCGAGGCAATCCCGAAAACAATCTGCCAGTGAAAACCCTATGAGGGTCGCTATGAGTCAGACAGGACTCGACGGCACCTAACAACAACAACAAGTTTAAATCAAGGAAAATGAGCTACTACATCTTGTTTGTTGACTTTAAATTAGGTCAGAGACAGGGAAACTATGATCAATATGATTTTCCAATAAAAGAGGATTCTCCTCTTCTTTTCCTTCCTCTTCTCCTATAATCACAACTAACCTACAGACAAGGATGCTTTGGAAAGATAAGTCCAAGTATAAGTTTTAGGGAATGTAATACCTTGGTTCTTGCTTACTCAGAACCTCCGACAATGGAATGACAGCACACGGTCAACTCAATCTCAGCTCTGCCACCAAGATGACCGTGGGCAACTGGGTTAAATTTCTGTGAGCCTGTTTCTCATAAAGTTTTATTTTTTAAAGAAAAATATATGAGAATATATAATAATTTTAATAACTGACATTTATTGAGCATTTTCCATGCATTAGATAGAAATGCAAGGCCCCACATTTGTCTTCTGCATCAGATACCTACCTGAACAAGTGCATAAAAGATTTTCAGAATCTGTTTCTGCAGTAATACAGAATAATGGGAGGAATCAGGTAGGAGCTGCATAATTTGTTGCTGAATACATGGCAGAAATATCTGCATTGCTGCTATAAGAGGTTCTCTTTCTTCTGCTTTCTTATATCTGCATGAGTAAAAACAAGAAGAAAAAAAAAGTAACTTATCTCCTCTTCCCCAAAGAGCTATAAACAATGAGTAAAAAATATTTTTTAGGCTGGGTACAGTGGTACACAAATGTAATCCCAGCAACTCAGGAGGCTGAGGCAGGAAAATTGCAAGTCTGAGACCAAAGGGAGCCTGTATAATGTAGCAAGAACTTGTCTCCAAAGAAAAAGTGAAAAATGGGCTGGGAGTGCAGCTCAGTGGTAGAGAGCTGACAAAGCATGAGTGAGGCCCTGGTTCAACCCCCAAGTACTGAAAAAAAAAAAAAAAAAAAAAGGCTACTACATAAAACCAAAAAAATGCAAAGTACTGGCTTACATTTTCTATTTGGATTCTTAGAATAAATTTGGGAGAAACTTTAAGAGAACATATCCCCGTTTTAAGCAGAATACCTAAAATCTTTCTAGAAAGATCTAGACTACTGTAAAAGGATCCAAGACTGCACCTCTATAAACCCAGCATATGGTAGTCAGAGGTAGGAGGATCATGAGTAAGAGGTCAGCCTGGAATACAAAGCGAGTTCAAGACCAACCTAAGGTACATAAAGAGACCTTGTCCCAAAGACTGGGAATACAGTTCAGTGATGGAGCACTTGCCTACCATGCTCAAGGCCCTGGGTTTGATTCCCTAGCACCACAAATAAAACAAAAACAAAAACAAAAATTAAAAAAAGAGAGAAAAAAAAACCAAGATGATTTTGAAGTTTTCTTATGTAAAATTTTCTAGTATTTAAAATAATTTTCATCAAATTATAATTTTTCCTATAAAATACAAGTTGATATACTAATTTAAATAGACATAAATACTAGCTGGATGCAGTGGCTCCCATAATCCCAATGATGGGAGGTGGAGGCAGGAGGATCACAGGCTCAACGCCAGAGGCAGCCTCCATAACTTAGGGAGATCCTGTCTCAAGATAAAAAATTTAAAATGGTCTTGGAGTGCATCCCAGTGATAAAGCACTTACAAAGTATGTGTGAGGCCTTGGGTTCAATCGCCAACTACCATTAAAAAAAAAAAAAAAAGACATACTGCACAACAAATACTGTGGGGAAATTTTTTTGTATTACCCTAAAGTGAGAAGTTAAAATAGTTTACAAATTTAGGTATTCTCAGATCACTTCAACTGTTATCAATCTAAAATATTCTCTAAAAATTCTACAAAGAGAGAGTGATCTAACCAGTTTAAAGGAAGGAAAACTACAGGACTTTTTTGTAAAAGCAGCAATCTCCTTAAAAACAGAAAGTACTATTAGATTATTAAAGTACTATTAATTATTATTCCTCTACCTTCTAAGCAACATTTATGGAAAAGAATGTCACAGTGGACTGGGAGCATGGTCATGTGTGCCTATAATTCCAGCACTGGGAAGGTGGAGGCAGGAGGCTCAAGAGTTTGAGGCCAGCCTGGGCTACACAGCATAGCAAGACTCTGTCTCAAAAAGCCAAAAAGAAACAAAAGAAAAAAAGAAAAAAAAGGAATGTTACTACCAAAGAAACTTTAATATTTTCTATCTTACATCCAGAAAGGTACCTAATTTGATTTAATACTATACTCACGAAAAGACAAATACTAAGGTACCTATATAGCAGTTTCCAAGGACAGTTGTCCTCTGAATCTAACAAGATTGAGAAGTGCTGTATATCACTCTCTTAGAAATTAGCAATATACATTAGAAGATTAAACTTGCTCTGAATAACTGCAGTAAGTAAATGTGTTTAACTGTATTTAACCCAACATTTCCCAAATTAACCTGTTTATGCAGAAAACACCCACAAGAGAACCCTCTACACAACTGACTTCAAAAGTTACATAGGCTGCTCTCTTCAGCCAATAATTAACTTACTCATAAGTCTTCACCAGTTGATATAGACATAATAAACTGCCAAGCCAGCTTCCACTGTTCTGTGATTGCAAGTAATAGTCTATCTTGTCAACCACTCCTGGCCAGTGACCAGGAAAATCATGCTTAATGATGACACGGAGACACATTGTTAGCTGGACTCTATAAAGTAGGAGGAAAGGGGCCAAAATCAAAGTAGTTATAAGTATCACAAATCAAAGAGCTCTAATATTATACATAAAAGTACTCTAACACCTATTTACCTATATTATATACTGACAGTCGTGCATCACTTAACATGGATAATGTTCTGGGAAATGTGCCATAAAGTAAGCCCATAATTATGTGAACAACAGAGTGTACTTTCATAAATAAGATGGCTATAACATCACTTGCCTGCAGCCATAGCCCTGCGGCATCCGATCCCGTCAGATGTCGGAAACTAAGCAGGGTCGGGCCTGGTTAGTACCTGGATGGGAGACCGCCTGGGAACACCAGAAGCTGTAGGCTTGGGAGAAGGACCTGGCAACCCCCTCCCAAAAATCAATCTGCCATTGAAAACCCTAAGCACAGCAGAGAAGCACTGACAATAGTGTTTCCCGTTGTACAGAGGGTCGCTATGAGTCGGATACCGACTCGAC